>VXBX01008699.1:30676-42098 GCA_013400415.1 Scytalopus superciliaris | reverse complement strand
ATATATAATTACATAAAATGTATTAAATTATAAAATTAGTTAATAACATTTGCTATTGAATAAAGAGAAAAAAAAAAGCCATACCATATCTAATTATAGCCTACATTTAACTGAAGCTTACATGCAAAGACTCATATTTTAAATAAAATATGCCTATAGCAAGAGAGAAGGCTCATATGACACATTGCTTCAGAAAAAAAATAATTGAATCTTACCCTCTTACTGCAACAAACAATGCAAGATAGAAATTCATGTCTCGTAGTAGTAAAGATGGAGCAAATTGCTTTTACAGCTCCAAAACACATCTGAGTGAATTCACCCAACATAGCAGATAGAAACTGCAACCTCTTTAGATGCCCCTATGTGATTAACTTTTGGAACTGGTTCTACTGGAGTGGCACAGTCTCTATGTTTTGGTAGGGAAAAAGCATTTATTTTAATTTTCTTGCCAAGAGAAGTTCCAGTACCAGAACATCTTTAATAGTTTAACGAAGACTGCAAGTATTTACTTGTATTCATACCTGTTCGTCATAACCGTCAATTTTTACTGGAGTAAACTGGTCCAAGTTGTACTGTGCAAATGCACTACAAGAGAAAAAGCCAACAAAAGCCCACATCAAGCAAAATCTTTTTCCTTAGTAGCTGTAAGAGATTTAAGTAATAGCTAATAATCTGACTGATAGCACATAAAAAAAATATCAATTCTTTATTATCCAGCAGGCCTAAATTCCTGGAATCACGTTGGTTCACTCAGTGCTCATATTACAGATTCTAACCACCATGACACAAAATTACATTCAAAAGTAACCTGATATAGACAAACACAGAAGCTTCACAGTAACCCATAGAAACTGGAAGAACAGATAAAGGTTAAATTCAACAGGGATCCAACTTACTGAGCCAGACATCTCTGTTCTTACAGATGAAACTAATTTTAGTATAAAATACAGTAGGCACATTGTTTTGACATAAAAGTAGGGTCTAAGGAGGTAGCATCTTTCAGATGTTTAGTAACATCTACCAAGAAACAGAAAATGAAATCCAAACAGGTGAAGACTAATTCCAAAATCCAGGTAACCCATTTCCAAAACAGTTGCTCTAATCACTAGGATGCAATACAGATCTCTCCTCTGCCAAGAATTTAATCTTGATCAAAGATGTCCGATATACACAATAGGGTTTTACTTGCCAAACACACATCTTTTAAACAAACCACTTACTGATTAACTACTGCTTACTGAAAAAACATCTTGCTTTCATGCAACTGAGTATGTGGCATCTGGTACTTACTGGGCTGCTCCTTCCCTGAGAAGATTATCATTATTAAGCAGCAACCGAACATCTGAAAGGAGACATTTACAACATAAAAATACACTTAACTCAGAAACTTGTTTCAGTTACATAACAAATGTCAACAGACTATACAAAACAAAAAACCCAAACCACCCCATACCCACTCAGACTACTAGGTAGGCAGTTTATTTCTTCGTATTTCATAATTTTAACTGAACAAAGTGAAAGAATAGTATAGAAATGGATCTCTCCCAACACAACCTGGTAAGCAGATACAAGCCATATTCAAAAGGCTGTGTGACAGCTGTAGGAATCTGTCAAACTGTTTTCAGTGAAGTTCTAAATGAGCACAGAATTCTAAACAGTTCACTTTTAACATGTATAATACCAAATCCCTCACACTATATTGTTGTTATTGTATCCTGATGACACTCATACAGTATGTGTTGCACTTACAGTTTTTTAAGCCTTATCAATTTTGATCTTATCTATAATGACATTTACAAGTCAGAGGACAATACAGGACAATAGCATTTCTTCTACCATTATGTGAGAAATATATGACTATAGAATAAAGTAAATACTATCATCAGAATAACTTCATATTTACTATGAAGCAGATCTGTTATTTATGTACTTCACTTACTTTCTTATTATTTACTAGGCACTGTTTTAGTAACAATTTAATGTACTGCTCATAAACTAACCAATCATTAGTCTTGTCATACCATATTAAACTCTTCTAAAGATTCCCAAGGTATCATTCAAGCGAAAAAAAAAATCTGGAATGTATTCGAAGTACTTTTTCTTTAAAAACAAACAAACAAACCTGCCTCAAATAAACCAAACAAAAACCCCTACCCAAATCAAAACACCCCAAAGGAAAAAAAACAAAAACACAAGCTCAAAAATCCCCACAAAACTCAAGCCAACAAAATCACAATTTACAGAACTGGAATTGAAAGTTTTTTTTTTTCCTTTTTAAGAATGCAGTCTGAATCTTACGGAATACTGGTTGTGTATTTATGACAAAATGTAGTGCTAGTTAAGTTTAAATAATAATCAGCTGGTCACAGCTTAACCAAGAATAAGATACTTGTAAAAGCATTGCATTCTTTAACAAAATTAAGCTCTCTTCTATCTGACACTGACCACAGGTTTAGCATACTAAACTTAATTCTTTATTTAAATAGCTTTAGAGACATTTGTAAGCCATATCTATACAATATGTATGCCCACATATCTTGATGCCAGACAAACAACAATTTTTAAAGAAAGGTAACATCTTAGGTAAAGTTCAGGCAACAAGAGTTGAGACAAGGTAATTTTAAGTTTCCTTTCAGTTTACCAATACACACTCAATAAAATGAAGTGTGCCCAGAATTTAAGGGTTAGAAATGTTTGGAGAAGATTAATAGTCTTTCCACAAGTGGCATTAGACAGTAGTCCTTTGTAATGATATTCCTTCTTAAAACAAACAAAAAAAAGAGACTCTTTTAATTTCAGCTAATTTCTGTTGAAATATATAATTGTCTATCAAAGACTGGGAAAAAAAAAAAAGAGTACATATGGCTTTTAAATGAAAACCCTAGCAACTGTTAATTCATGACTGATCAAAAACAGAGAGAAAACTCATTCTTACATCACAGAGAAAAGTAGTACTTTTCTCCTTTTGCATTTAACCTTCAAGCCATCTTGTGACTGCAAAGCTTATTATGCCAAGTTACAAAACCAGCTCTTACAGCACGGGAGGTGCTACAATATCAGCTACATGAAATTCAAGAGAGTAATCAGCAATACAATTTTGGATATTGATGCTTTATAAGTGAAAGGACAGAGCAGACAGATACTCACCATTGAACACCTCATTGAATTCCCCAGGAGGAGCATGAATTATGAATTTTGCTGCTATGCGAACCTTAAATACAAAAACAATTGTGGTTGTATATACTCATAATCATTCTTATTCTAACCAGTCATGCATTATGTAACTGTAATAGCCAGACATACAATTGTACAACTCCCCGTTTCACATATTTGTTCAGATCTTAACTACCTATCTCTGTTAAAAACATAAGATAAAAGTTCCACCTTTTCAGACAGAATAAAGATTTTATGTGATTGAAGCAGATGGAGAAATTGAATCATTTACGTTTAGTAATTACTGGCAAAAAGAAAAAGAATATAACAAGTAAGATCAATAACATATTCACAATCTATTTCAACTTTCAGTCCATGGATCACTGGGAATCCATACACAATCCAAGAAAGACAGAAACCGTGATGAAGAAACACTTGATCTTCAAAGCTTCTCTTCTAGTTTTACATATACATCGTATGGTTCTACACTTTCCAAAAGGTCACAGTTAGACAGTAGTGATAGATTGCAAAAGCTTAGAACCACTGCATAGACACTAAAACATGTTATTTCACCTGCATCTACCTAAGACGTCTTAGTGCCACAGTATCAGCAGATAAAGCTTAAAAACGCACCACCTTGAGATCTTAATTAATATAAGTCCTCCAACAATTCCCTTCAGCCACAACTTCTTTCAGAATAAATGCAGCATAAGCTAGTATTTCCACTAAAAATATGTGCACCTGCCCTGGCTTTCTCTCTCCTTCTGCTTGCACAAGCCTTTGTACAACAGCACAGTGAATAAAATCAGAAATGTTATTGCTCTTTTTTTATCAGACTAATTCCCTGAACTGGTTCACTGCACAGCTACGGACACATGTTCTTGCAAAAGGAACACTAAAATATTTTTAATGTGAAATAACCTTAAAATGTCTCAACTATTACCTAACTTGCAGAATGTCACTCAGCAGACTTGCTGTCATTCATTCTTCTTTCTCCCTTAAACTGTTAAGGGTACCCCATTACAGAAATGAACTAAATAAATGTTGATTCCATAAATTAACCTGACAAAAGTTCCTAACCTTCATACTTTGCAGTCATCCAAGTTCAGCAGACACTCTAAGCTCTCTTGCATCCTTGATATGATATTACTATTCAAATACAGGATATCACTTGAACCATAGTTCCCATTCCTAACACCTTCAGTTATGTTTCTATGGAATAAGGAGCTGGGAGATTCGGTGTTTGCACTCTCTGGGAGCACCGTTTAAAATTAAGATGTTTGAGAAGCACATAATCTATTAACAAATATCTAAAAATAGCCAAAGAATGCTTTACATTTACACACACACACACGTATTTGTATTTGAAACTACAAGAAAACTGTCTGACCATGCTAGAGCTCTTGAACTGACTTGTAAACAGCTTTTACAACCGTGAGTAGCAATACAGACGGTGCTCAGGGCGCTGGTTCTTGACACGGCCCCAGTTCCAGACAACAGGCTCCAGGAGAGGTGCTCAAGCGTAGAGTGGCCCTACAGAGTGCTTAGCTGCGTCAGTAGCAGTGTTCAAACCTCACTGAGACCCCAAGTGACCAGCCCAAGCAGCCTTCAGCTCACTGACAGCATAACACCGCTCAGAGCTGGCTAATGGAAATGGAAAACCTGTCAGTTCCCAACTTTCTAACCCTAACGAGACATTTTGGACGGCAGACAGCCCTTATCTGCTGCCTCAAATACCCACATCAGAACCCCTCTCTCCATGTAAACACGAATTTGCATTATACTGAGATAAATGCCACAGGCTTTACTCTTCTCAAAAGAGACAGAGAGGCAAGGGCATCTTCTTCAATGGCTACTTATTAAAGCACTTGCCCAGATAAGAAGAAAGCATGACTTGGATTGTCTCCTTCGAACCAAAGGAGCTCATCTGCATTAGCTAGATTATCCCAACCACCGATCTGCACACTCCACACTTTTCCTGCTGAAGTCAGAGCACTGTCCTCAGCTCAATATTCACTCCAAAGAAAAATAAAGGTTGTAAAATACAGCGAACTTATGGTACTATTAAAGCACTCAAGAAGAAGAAAGGCAGGACAGACAGGCTCTATCACCAGGACATTTTATCAAATGACCAATTACGGTGGTTTTGGCTGGGATAGAGTTAATTTTCTTCACAGTGGCTGATACAAGGCTGTGTTCTGGATTTGTGCCGAACACAAGGTTGATAAAATAGTGATGCTTTTGTTATTGCTGAGTAGGGCTTGCACAGAGCCAAGCCCTTTTCTGCTTTTTGTACAGCCACACTGGGAAGGAAGCTGGGGATGCATGGGGGTTTGGGAAGAGACACAGCCAGGACAGGTGACACAAACTGACCAAAGGAATATTCTGTATCATATGATATCATGCTCAGTATACAAAGTGGGGGGAAGAAGGAGGAAAAGGAGTAATGCCATTTGTCTCCCCAAGTCACCATTACACGTGTTAGGGCCCTGCTCTTCTGGAGATGGCTGAATACCTGACTGCCCATGGGAAGTGGTGAATTAATTCCTTGGTTTGCTTTGCTTTCGTGTGTGGCTTTTCCTTTCCCTACCAAACTGCCATTATCTTGAGCCACGAGTTTTCTCACTTTTACCTTTCTGATTCTCTCCCCAGTCCCACTGATGGGACAGTGAGCGAGCTGCTGTGTGGGGCCTGGTGGCTGACACCAGTAACAGAGGCAGGGATCAGGCCTCCCATTTAAGAGCAAGTATTTAGTTTTGTGCTTTCAGCATGACTATCAGCAGAAGTAACTTCCTGTCTCAGTTGGACTGAAGTGCAGCAGACTCCCAGCTCAAAGTCAGATGAAGGAACACAGCTTCTTGGTTCCTTGACTTCAGGTGAACAGGACTGCTTACCCCTGGCCAAGGTCAGGTTAGCTCTGGGCAGGCAGGGAAACAAGACTTAGAGACATTTGGAGCCCTGAAATAACACGTCCATCAGTTTGGGGCTGGCAGAAGTTATATAAGCAAAACTTGGGTACCCAAACTGTACTCTGAATTACTGCATGCTTTAAACTAGCAATATTGCTAAGGTCTGTACTAAATACTACCTCATTTTCAGCTGTTTTGGTAATGCAAAATTGGTTTTGCTTCTTTTTTTGCTATCAGTAAAAACACTTCTTATCAGTCAGCTACAGTGTAAGTAATATTCATTCAGAAGCATTCAATAGTAACACGTTTCTTCAAGACAGACCAACCTAAACATTACTTTTAATGAACATTTCACTAGTAAATTCAGTTCCTCACCAAGAGTTTTTTCAGTGTGATAATTCATCACAGAAGACACTTTTTACAGAACAGAACAAAACCACAATCACACAAATTTACAATTAACATCTCATCAAGTATATTCATGCTTACAGAAGCAAAGAACCCAAGGTGTCTTCAGAAGTTGAGTCTGTCAGCTAAGGCTGTGCATTTGTTAACTTGCCATTGTGACGCAAATTTAAAACTAATCCCTTTTCTTCAGCAGTTAAGCCAAACTAACTTATCCGTCTGTGATGAGTATCTGAAAAAGCCCTATTTCCCCAACTCATACATACAGGAAGCCCATATAAAAGAATTGAATCCAGTAGTGTCACTTAACACATTAAAGCAGAAAAGCACTTACAGCTTTTATTGCCACCGAATTTTTCCAGAAATAAATGCTCTAAAAGAAGCTTCTTGTTTCCAAAACCAGACTGATGGTGAAGGATAAATGAAGGCACTTCCATGAGCCTCAACAAGATGAGGATCTCTCCTTTCTGGCAGTAAAAAGCCTCTAGTTCAGCTATCACTTGGGGAAGCACAATTAAAACAAAGGGAAAATCCATATAAAATATGGATATACACTACACTTTTAAAAATTGATTTGAACAAGCCAAACCAGAAACAACGTAGTATTTTAAAAGTCTAAGTGACAAACCCTTTTTCATCCAAGAGAACTAACTGCACCTTAGTTCAAGACAGCGTTTTATTGATGTAGCTTTCTAAGATTCAATTTACAGACACTGTTTTCTGTTTAAAGTCTTCAGAGTGGCAAAAACCTGTAAACTTCAGAGTTCACTAATCAAGATCATCCAGTCATCAGTGGTTCACAAAACCCCATCTTTTACCACAAGCCTACGTAGGGAACTGCACATTTATAACATTAAATTTCTTGAATGCAAAAACCCCCAAACTACATATGAAATGTGACTTTGTGCAAGTTTGAGCATTAATTTGGACAAATCATGCAGAAGGGTGAAAGCAAGTTATAAAAAAAAAAAAAAAAAGGTATGAAAAACAGACTTTGGAAACCTTGAGAACAGAAGCACTCTGCACTACAGGCATTCTCTATCCAGTTTTCACATACACACCATTCTCAGTCTTGCTTAAATGAAGTCTGGTATCAGTAGGTAAGAACAAGCAACATTTACTTTCTCAAGTCAA
The DNA here is from genome assembly GCA_013400415.1 of Scytalopus superciliaris. Classification (NCBI taxonomy): domain Eukaryota; kingdom Metazoa; phylum Chordata; class Aves; order Passeriformes; family Rhinocryptidae; genus Scytalopus; species Scytalopus superciliaris. The sequence continues at coordinate 34,497 of VXBX01008699.1, read as the reverse complement.
GTGAAGCCAAATGCTACTAATCACATCAGTTACAAGCATTTTGATTTTATAAAGTGAACTATTTCAGTTAAGGTAAAAATTCAGGCAAAGCAGCTTAGCATAAGATAAAAGGACAAATTTATTGTATGCTAGAGATTAAAACAATTAGTCTGTCAACAAATGCCTACACTCAGTTACAACAGTATTTGCAGTTTTCAGATTGCACAAGCACAGAGCAATGCAGTCATATACAGAACCGTGACAGCTATGCTAAATCTACCTTTCTTTTCATACTTTTGCCTTTATTTCACAATCTAATGTCTCTCCATGTGTGACACCCATCAGATACACTGAGAGATCCTACTTTTCTACCTTTTCCAGCCTAAAACATTCTCAAGTTTATTTTATTTTAAAGAAGGTGTACGTAGTGACTTCAAATGCCCCCAAACCACTCTTCCTGTTCCTGGCACATCGCAAGTGACACTGGTTGAAGAAGCCCGACCTTCTGTGCTGTCTGTGCCTATATATGGTCAGGAATACGTGCTCGCAGCAGTGCAGGGGCTGTGCGGTGCCACGCCGCTGTCAGCGCTGCCAAGGCTCGCTCGTTCCTCGCAATCTGCTAAGGTACACCTAACACGAACAGGGACATTAAGACCTTCCCCCTTTCCTTTTTCTTTTCCCCTTTTTAAGTTAACTGAAATACAGTTGTATTTGCCAGGCACCCTGATTAGTCGCTCCTTCAATCAACACCCGTGTTGCTCAGAAGAAAACATGCTGATAAGTGAGATGCTGTGAAACCACATACTTGCCCCTACTCTTTCCTACGCATGATATATTTCAAATTCAGCTGTGAACTTGCAGCAGGGAGACCCACCCTGCTTCTACACTTGTAACAGGTTGAAGTTCACTGCTCTACAGCAATAAACATGAAATGGTGAAGTAGATACTAAAAGCCTTTTTTATCTAAAAAACTGCATGAAAATTTTGGAGGGTATGTGTGCGGTATGTATAAAAGATTCTCACAATACATTTTCACTCAAAGACAACTTTGTTGCTTAACACGGGGGGGAAAGAGGTCCAGAAGTTACTTTTGTTAGGGTTCTAGCACGCAATGTCAAAGCATTGTGTACCATGCATTTATATTCCGTATTCCTGCGGGCACCATAGCTATCTTATAAAACACAATAAGTAACCCACTCACAGGAACCTACGTTTGGCAAAAAAAGATGATATGTCACATCAGGGAGAAGGGAGCTCCGGGAACAGTAACGAGTCCAAAGAGCTTATTTTCAGTCATGCCTTCTGCTGTAGTTTTTGTTGAAAACCTGTCTGCAGGCAACTAAACAAATGGCTTTGTCTTGACCCACTCTATTTACAGGTAATTACAGGGGTTTCTCACAATTAGCCCATCGTTACAGAAATATGAACACACTTAAATTGATTCAGACTAGGTAAATTCCAATTCTCTAAAGACCCTGTAATTCATACTCACAGTAACATATAACTCATTCAGGGATCCTGCTTGTACTACTTGAGTAACGAGTCCAAAGAGCTTATTTTCAGTCATGCCTTCTGCTGTAGTTTTTGTTGAAAACCTGTCTGCAGGCAACTAAACAAATGGCTTTGTCTTGACCCACTCTATTTACAGGTAATTACAGGGGTTTCTCACAATTAGCCCATCGTTACAGAAATATGAACACACTTAAATTGATTCAGACTAGGTAAATTCCAATTCTCTAAAGACCCTGTAATTCATACTCACAGTAACATATAACTCATTCAGGGATCCTGCTTGTACTACTTGGACTGATACTGGACAAAAGACTTTACCTAGTTTTATTGAGTTCTGAGTTTGTCAGACTTGTGGTTTGAGTTCAGCTTATGCTGTACCACTATTTTTCACCATGCAGCTTTGCTTTCTAAGGAACAACAAAACTGCTCTGACATCTACTAATCAAAATGAATTTTGCATTGACACGTGTAGAAAGGAACACAAACATTGCAAGATACAATGCCTGATGCTGTGTCAGCACTACAAACATCAACATGGATTGTGAGTTTATAAAACCATCAGTGTTTAAAGAAAATGTAACTGGCTCCTCCTTTGTATAGCTAGACACTTGGTATTACTGTCTCCGATTGCTCATTAAATTCTTAGTTTAAATACTTCCCAGGATGTTACACCAGCAATTATCACCCATCTTTTAAAACAATAAAAAAGCTAGGGGTGTTTCCTAGGTGGCATAAACTGACCTAATACCATGCCGCTGCTGCTGCCATCAAAGTGATTACTCTCTCTGTCTCTTTCCAAATAAGCCCTGTAATGCATTTTCACAAACTCCTGTGTATCACCAGTGCTCATCTATTTTTGAGTATTCAGAAAAGCAAATTCATATAGTTAAAGAATAGCTTCGGAAGGTGGCAAGAAGACAGCAACAAATTCACTTACAAAGAGTTTTAAATGATTATTGCTTCTTGCTGCTGACCGTTCAGTGAGGTGAAAAAGCCTTCAAACAGCTAGGCAAGCACTGGGAACATACATGTGAGAAAGGGATTACCCCACATCAGCAGCAAACTGCCTTCTCAGCATCTCATGCACCTCACCATATCCATGGGCATAATTTCAAACAGTGAAGCAGCATCCCAAAACATGCATCATCTCACACAAACAAGGAACCAAGGCTCTGGGAGAGAGGGAATGAATATAAAAGTAGTGTTGCAACTGCTTTCCTACGAAGTGCAACTGAAAAATGCGCTGTAGTTTTCAATTCACTTCGCTTCTGGAAGAGCTGAGGAAGAAAACACTGCAAAAATGTGGTTCTGTGGCACCGGAAAGGAGGGGCACATTCCATGCCTATGGCTTTGACTGAACAGGCACTTCCTTAATAGTAATGCCTAAAGCTGCATTGCATCTGTAGAACTCGTGTTTTCCTCAATTACGTTTAATACACAAGTATTTATGGCTATGTAACAGAACTAGCACTTAATACTGGTGCAAAAGGCAGATCTTACAAAACATGAGGTACTCTAGCTGTATTCTTTCTACCTGAAGACCTGACTTGGATAATGAGATTTATTTTTACAAAAATAACTACTTTGAAAGGTGCTGGATGCTTCCCTGCAGGGCCTTTTAGCTGCAGACTATCTAAATATCACAAAAGTCTCCATCTTAAAATCACTTTGCACAGCACATCCTATTATGATGAAAGATTAAAAATCCTAAAATCAAAATAGGACTCCTGAAAGTCATTGTATCAGGCACAGATGGCAAAGAGAAATATGAAAGCAATGTATGTTACCTGGGTAATACACAAGTCTAACCATAAAAAAAAATAGAGAAGATAAATCTCCCCCATGTAATGGTGCAGTTACTTTTATTACTCCTGACTATATCTAATTGGACCCCTTTTAATGTTTCACACTTCCATAGATTTTAACTCAGAAACTGAAAGAACCATACTGATCTCAAATTAAAGAAACAAGTACCTTTTGTTTGTAGATGTTAAAGAATCAAGATCAACCTGAGACTTCAGCTATCAGCATCAATTAATAAGATCTCTAAACTAATAAAAATTGCTTGTAATTATAATACAGACAGTATTATACATTATAATGATATTATAATTAATTAATTACATTATAGACAGTAGAATACATTATAATATTTTCCCCCATATCTTTGTTTCCCTGGAAGTTTGTCTTCTCAGTAGTTGACTGCACAACAAATAATCCAAGAAAACTCCATATGTGTCAAAGTGATTCTAAATTATTGGTAGTGCAATATTTCCCAAATTTATGGTACAGAACATTCTTCCCTGAAGTGTGTCTTCAAGTTTCTGTCT
>VXBX01008699.1:0-24039 GCA_013400415.1 Scytalopus superciliaris | reverse complement strand
TGTACAGTGATAGCACAACTTAATGCATCAGAAAGAAATCTTAAGGCATCACAAAATCTACATGCCTATTTGCCTGTTTTTCCATGAGTTTGCAGTGTAACCCATCTTTGCTTTCTTAGCCAATAAAATACACTCGCAGGCTTGGAAAATTCCACTCATACAGGACAATCAATTTTATACGGGACTGAAGCAGATAAGTAATCAATTTAAATTTACAATGGATGAGTGGTCATTCTATTCACTTCTACCAAGGTAGGAAGAGTCTCAAGAAGGTCTGCACCCATTTCCGGAGAAAAGAAAAACTGAAATTAGTGGGTGGAACAAAGTTCAGAACTTAACTCCATCAGTCACAAAAACACAGGGTGTGTTTCTGAGATCATACAGAGACAAGATTAAACTGTCACTGTGTCTTTTCTTATTTGGCAGGACAAGAAGCAATGGGCACAAAATGAAACACAGGAGGTGCCATCTGAGCACCAGGAAACACTTTCTTACTGCAAGGGTGACCAAGCACTGCCACAGGTTGTCTTAGGAGGTTGTGGAGTCTGCATCCTTAGAGATTTCCAAAAGCCATCCACACATAGTCCTGGGCAGCCTGCTCTAGATGACCCTACAAAATTACCTCCAGGGGTCCCTTCCAGCCTCAGCCATTCAGTGATGACATAATAACTTACAGTCTGAGTATTTTCAGCATACCCTCTAGGAACGTACTTGATTACTGTTACTTCTATTTTCTATAAAGGGCTAAAAGAAACATGGATTACCACCTAATCTTCTTGATCATATTATTATTTGTGCTACACATCCCTTGATATATCAGTGCATCTCTTGTCATGAAAAGTGATCAAACAGAAAATCTGCCTTACTGTAACCACTTATGACATTGTAGATATCTTCTAACTTCAAATAAGTTTGAAAACTCATTTATTGATGCTTCTCAAATGTGTGTCATTTCACAGCTTTCACAGCCATGAAAATCTAATTTTTTTTAAGTTGAAAGTGAGCAAGAGCACACATTACATAAAGGCATGAGCAGTGCACCAGCACCATGTAGACAAAACACCACACCCTAGCTTGGAAACAGGCAGCTGCCATGAAGCTGGATTCAACAGAGGATGACAAGGAGCAGTGATAACTGAGATCTCACACAACATCCTGCTCCTTGTGAGACTTTCTGGGGAAGATTTGTCTTAAATCTTAAGTTTCCGTCTGCAACAGAAGGCAATTATACGTACATCTCGCTAGCACAGACCCGTCTGCTCCTTGAGCTTACATTTCCCCAATTAACGCCTCTTAGTAGGAAGTAAAACAGCCTTCCCCACGCCCNCGGGAACAGGAGCCCCGGGCCGAGAGCCGAGCCCGGCCCGCCAGCTCGGGGGGCCGGGTGACAAGCGGGCGGCGCGGCTCGGTGCGGCACCCACACCCTTCCACCCACCCAGCCCTACCTTCTCCTCGTCCGACAGCTGCTCCTCCAGGTCCGCCATCTTCCCGTCCGGCCGCGCCGCCCCCGGCCCGCCTCNGAAACAGGCAGCTGCCATGAAGCTGGATTCAACAGAGGATGACAAGGAGCAGTGATAACTGAGATCTCACACAACATCCTGCTCCTTGTGAGACTTTCTGGGGAAGATTTGTCTTAAATCTTAAGTTTCCGTCTGCAACAGAAGGCAATTATACGTACATCTCGCTAGCACAGACCCGTCTGCTCCTTGAGCTTACATTTCCCCAATTAACGCCTCTTAGTAGGAAGTAAAACAGCCTTCCCCACGCCCTGCCCTCTCCTCTCCTCTCCTCGATCACCTGCCCCCATCCCCTCCCGCAGGCCCGGCGCTGCGGCGGGCACGGGCACGGCGCCTCGGGGACAGGAAGGGGAGGAGGGGGAAGGGGAAGGGAATGGGGAAGGGAAGGGGAGAGCCCTGCCGCGCCCCCGCTGCCTCTCCCTGCCGGGCCCGCACCGTACANAGGGAGGGAGGGACGGACCGGGAGGGGATTCCCGTCCGTGTTTAACAGCGAGGGAGGGGGTGGCGGGCAGGCAGGGCTGGGAAATCACAGGATCAGGGTGCTCGGTGCTGGGCCGCGGGCTGTGCCCGGAGCATCCCCCGGGCTGATGGGGCGGGGTGTGGGAGGCTCAGTCTGGTGCCAGAGACACTGAGGAAACAGACTGTGTGAAATGATTCATGCTGTAAGAGACTGGACATGTTTCCTCGGTGGGAGGAAACAGAAGAATGAATAGGTCGTGAAGTTTTTACCACAAGAGTGAGAACCGTGAAGTGTAACATTTCAGTGTCCAGCACAGTGTACTTCACCCAGTTATGACAGACGAGGAAAAGCTGATTGCTGACTGGGAAACCGCAGGTGTCAAGATACACCTGAGTCAGTCATGGTTAGTGGTGTGAATGTATCCACCTTCGGCCCAAAGGACCTTGCTATGCCATGGGGTTCATCCACATCTGCCTTTCTGGTCTTTCTGTACACAAATGCTGCCACATAAAGTAGAACGAAATATTGCCAATATCTGTAGAATGTTTCAGGGCTATCACTCTAGATACAATAACAAGACTGTTGCATGGAAACGAAGGTAAGATATATTGGACAAAAAGTTGTTACAGTCATATGGATACATGGATGTTACAATGGCACCAAAAATCTATATATGAACAAAGGATGTAAATTAAAATAAATCAAAATAATGAATATATAGGTTGGACAACATGGCTGATTCAGGAAACTTGAAAAGAGATTTAAAATCTTTGAAGCTATGGAGGATAAAGATAATGGGGAATAGTTTATTTATGTCAGGAACAAATAAAGGACAACCAAAGCTAATGTTTGATAAGGCTATTGCTAGATGTAAAATGGTGAAGTGTAGAACAGAAAAGGTGTATCTAAGGGATATTTGGGTTTGAAACATCTCACATATGCTATTTGGACCCAATATAAAAGATAATAGTCTGTAACACGGAAAGGTATTGTGTAATGTTCAGTTCCATGTAACAGAACTTCCACCCAGGAGTCTGAAGAGTAACTAACTGAGGAAGTCTGCAAAGTGCTTCTCTTAATTTTTAACACATCTTGGAATTTGCTATGGATATTGCTTTTTTTAACATTTACTAGAAGGATAAGTCAAAAAGGTAGATCTTATCAGATAAATGTGAATATGTTTTTCATGAGTTAATATATGTACCTATTGGATGTACCATGTTTGCACCAGTTGTTTTTTTTCTTGGAAATTTGCTGAAACTAGCATGATGAAGTGAATGATTCAGAGGAGGACTGTGTGGTCATCATAGAATCTTCTCAATAGTATCCTCATAGATGCTTTACTGTGACCTCAGGACTTAATGGGAAATGAATAATCATGCAGAAATAAGCAGTGTTCTTGCCTGATGACTCAGTATTTTGGAGTGTTTGTGTGTCTTCTCAGGAAGAATAGGGCAATTTCAGAGGGATTTTTAAAGGAGGACCAAAAGTAATCCCAGAGACACAGAGCAAATTTTAGGTGAGGCTTAAGGATGTCAGGACTGAGAAATTACTTCAAAAATAGAGTGATACACAAGTGAGGTTGGAATTTATATGCATCTTATGTGAAGTCATATATCTACTTGCTCTTTTAAACTGAATACAGCCAACTTCCAAACAGTAAATCATCTTGTTCTAAAAATTCACCTTTTTTCATGTGTCAGTGTCTGTACACATTGATCAAAAGCTAATTTGCACTACACTCACACATAGAACAACAAGACCTCCTGTTGCTCACTAGCTAGCTCATGTCTTAGTAGATGCTTAGTCCCACAACATGAAGCTCACTGTGGGCTGGCAGATCTGCTTAAGGAACCGTGTGTGTTTTACTCATGTGATGAGAGAAAAACAAATTAATTAAAATAAACCCCACAAAACTACTTAGCTATTGAGTTCTGCTTGATCTGATCAGACATGATAGAGCTACCAATCATGTACCCTGCTATTTTGCTGTACTGCTTCTGTCATTTCTTTCTGTATCGGCTCTGTAGGGCCAGACCCCTGGCCTTGAGTGCCACTGGGAGGGAGAGCACAGCACTCCTTATGGCAAGGTCTCCCTACAGGGCTGTCGAAATGGGCTGAGAGAAGTGCAGTTTCTGTGCTAAAGCCATCCTGAAGAATGGCAAGGAGGTGATGGAGCATAGCAGTTAGCACAGTGCACATCTCCTCTCCTTTTACTCTGGCCCCGAAGGTTGAGATAAACAATGCAGAAAAAGATAAATTAAATAAATTGACATTTTTTCTATTGCATCTGCTCAGAGGACAAACTGACGAGAGGTGTATTTGGTGCCTACTGGTTTAATCTCTAGGATGTGCTACACTCTTTTCTAGGACAAAGGTGGACTCTGGTCAAGCTCTGAGCCCTGCTCAGATGGTGCTCCTAGCAGTAGGACAGGAGGAATGCCCAGAAAGGTGCAGCAGGCTGTGTCCCTGATACCTGCTCCTTTCAGTGGGAAGAGTTTTCCTGCATTCTGATACCTGTTGATATAAATCCTCATGTTCCTGTGGGTTGGTGGGAGGCATACTCCAGTTCCTGAGATTCCCAACTATGTATCAGGTCTTAGGCCTTTTGGAATTGCCTGACAATTTGTGTCTGTGTTTTTGGGAAGTTATTGTTTGCAAACCTCACAGTTTGCTCTTTGTACCTTACAGATCCTTAGCAGTGAAAGAAAATAAGTTTGTTCTAGAGAATTTGAATGTTAAATCCTTAAAATAGCATTGGAAGGAAAGCTATGACAGGAAGAAAACTATTAATCAAGTGTAACTGTGCGGCAAGCCTGAGACTGAGCTTCCTTGTTAGATAACGCTTAGGATTTTTTAGGTCCCCAGCAGGAAGTCAAGAGAATGACTCAGGAGCCCTTCACCTGCTGTGGAGGTCCCTTTTGGAGTTCTGAAGCAGTCTGACTTGGAAGGGACCTTGGAAGATCATCTGGTCCAACCTCTTGTGGTAAAGGGAGGATAGATGAGATTTGTCTAGTGTCCCTTCCAGTTGCATCTTGGAGGTTGTTGCAGTTAATTTTTGTTCTCACAAAACTTTGTCTTTCCTATATCAAGATTTTTGTTGATTCCTTAGAATTTGCTGCCATTTGGTCTTTTGCTTACCAAGTTTGTCATCTTGCTTACTGTGGCATTTTTGAGATTGTTACAACATTCTTTATGCTTTTCAACCATAATATTTTTCCAAGTTTTATTAATTTTGTATCATATTTTATGTTTGTCCTGGTTATAGTGACCAGGACTGGTTTGTCACTGTGTGGGTGTGACTAAGACTGTGTATTCTACACCCTCTATGTATTTTCTCATGAACTGTTAACAATGGATCATTTGCAGCAGCTTCCTGGGGCACACCTGATCCCTCAGGCTACAGGGTGGGTGCTTGGGAACTTCTGTGAGATAAGAAAGGTTTCCTGTCTTCACACCAATGACTTGGGTGTGGTAAAGTCCCTCTGGAGAGCTGTTAGCACCTCCACACCCAACCTGAGGGGTCATGTCTGCTAATGGGCCATTAGGGTTTCCAAAAATATGCCATGACTCACCCACTGTGAAACTCCCCACCCTGGGGGAGGTACTGGGCACTCCCACCTGAACCTAAGCATATATATCCTGGGGGTTTTGGGACTGAACTCACTCCCTCGCTGGATCCAGAGGAGGACCAGAGCCTCAGCAGGACTGTGACTACCACTCTTGACCAGACCAGGACCATCATCCTCAGGAACAGGTTTTCCTTTTTCCTTTTACTGTGTAGTCAAGGGGGCTGGGTGGTGCTCAGCACAGGGGCTGGCGAGCTCTATTCTGTTTGTGCCCCAGGGTGCTGGGTTACACACCTGTTTCTGTGGGTCAAACGGGCTTTTCCCTCTGTACCCTTGTACTTATTGTGATCTTTTTAATAAATTGTAGTTCTGACTTGCAATCTTTTGTGAGTTGGGTTCATTTCTCCTGCCGGTTTACATTTAAACCAGCACAATGTTTTTAATGGAGACTATGGATGTAATAATTATTTAGGTCACAAACTGGACAATTAGAGTGTATTGCTTTTGTTTTAGGGGTCTTTATTAACACATTTACCCTAGAAGCTCTTTTTAAGTTCCTCATAGGATTGCATTCAGATCTTATCCAGACTTGCTTTGAGACTTCCTACTCTGTTTCTATTCCTGGGAGTTTTCTCGGCTTCTTTCTCCACCCCATCCCCTCCATGAATAGTCAACTATATAGATTGCCTTATGTTGTTCAAATTCAAAGTCTTGCATTTACCTTTCTTTTGACATGTGCCTGTGTTTTAGGAATAAGTTACCCATGTTGTTTCTTAGACTTATCTTGAAATGCAGGCCAGTAGTTTACTTCACTAGTTACCACAAGATTTAGCTCTCCAATAAACTGAGGTGTTTTAAAGTAGACATGTTCTTGCAAGAGCTAAGGGTAGATTTATTTATTTGCAATACACAATTTTTATTTGGGAATGGGAATGTGCAAAAATAGGGTGAAAAGAGCAAGTGTTGAACAATTTTAAAGGAGGGCAATCAAAGGAAGGAAGTACATCTAGGTCTTGTTGGCTGCTACTAGAGTTCCAGCAGAGATAAGGAAGTTACACATTTTTGAAGGCAATGGGCAATAGTGCAGCAGCATCTGCAAAGAGCTGAAGTCAACAAGAAGATAATAAGGATGAAGTGCTGCACACTAAGCAATGTACTTCTGAATCTAGTCAGTTTCAAACTACCTTTTCAAATGAACAATGTTTACATATTCCAAATTATGTACGGATTTTCAGAGCTGCTAAAAATTTCCTGTTCTACTGCTTCTGTAGCCTGTAATCTTTAGACGTGGTTTGTGTGTTGGTAGTTTTCTCTTAATGTGTTTGTTATCTTTGCTTTCTTAGTACCTTAACTACTTAAAAGCCACAGTGTTAGTTATTAAAATGTCTCTACCTGCACTTCTTTTCTTCACCTGTCCTTTGACTTCTGGAATGCATTGCTTCATAGAGTTGTTAGACTTGCAAAAGCACTTAATCCAAAATTCTCGGAGTAAAGAATCCTGTTTTCCTTCTGAAATGTGAAACAAAGTACTCTCAAGCAAAGATTAGTGACTTCTTATAAAACATCTTTCCTTACAGAAAATCTTTCAGTGCTAATTTATTTCATTCTGTTGCAATGTAAGGAACAACTGTGTAGTAAAAGTGCATTCTAAAAGTGTTCTTGAAGTTAGCAGTGCATGATCTGAGTTGAACAAAGCAGTGCCAGAACTGAACAATTTTAGGGGTTTAAATTAAAACACCGGAGTTTTGAGGAAAAATAAGACAACTAGAGAAATTTTCTGTAGCATTTTTCCCAGTATCTGTGGGAAAGTTGCTAACTTAAACAATCTGTGCTACAGTAATAAATGTTTTATTAATAAATTCTATCATATCCATGTAGTGTGACTGTGCTTTGAAAGAGGAGTATTAACATGTTTATTTTACAGCCTGTTTTCCAAAGGTAAATAAATGTGTACAGCTAGTGGTTTTCAAGGAGAGCATTTATGAATTGCAAAGAGTTCAAAGAATAATTAGGGACTGAAAAGTTCAACTAATCCAATCTCTTATTAGTTTTATCAGGGAAAAAAAAAACCAAACAAGCAAACAAAAAACCCCAAACGACCTTAAATGTTTCTAACTACTTTCTGGGAGATAAGAAAGTTGTTAATAGGGTGTTTTGGTATACTAGACTATTACAGGATTCATGGCCAGTAGTTAAAACAGGCCAAATTCAGGCTAAAAATAAACTTAGTATTAATTCATCAGAGTAGTCGATGACTGAAACAATTTAACCAAGGCAACACTGACAGTAGCACTTTCAGAGTGAAGATTGACCATTTTTCTAGAAGATATATTCTGCAATTCAGCAAGGACTTAAGAAATCTTGTGGCCTGTTTTGCAGGAGAAGGTGGCAAGGAATATCCTGAAGCCATCCTTCCTGACACCATGTGGCATGATTCTCTGAGCCCTTTTCTTGTCCAGCAGCTGATAAACTCAAGTGAGAATGGAAGTGACTCCATGGAAGAGATAAAGAAGAGAGAAGACAGTTTGAGCATAATGAACTGGATCCAATGAGAATGGAATACAAAAGGGAACAAAAAAAAAAGGTAACAGGGAAGTTACTGAGGATAGAGTGGATAGTATTGAAATGGGGAATATCATGGTCAAATAACCAGTCTGTAAAAAGGTTTAGTTTTAAAGTATTTTAAATTGGATTGTTGAGGAATATTTTTGATACTTAACTGATAAATGCCTGAATCTGGTGACTCTAAGCTTCCATAGCATCAACAGGGAGAAATAAGCACTCCAAGGGTGAGATTAATCTGATTTAGTTAAGATACCTGACTTAGGAGAAGATTATTGTCTGTAATGAGTGGGCTAGTTCAGACCTAGCTGTCTAAATCTTAGGGTTTTGTGTTATGACAGCCAAATGCACTTTCAGTGTTAGAACATGAAAGGGAAGGAATGTGATGGACCAATGAAGGGAGACAAGGGCTAAGGGAAGAACACAAGGGACTTGCAAGAATTTACAAGCCTAAGGGAAGGGAGAAAGGACTGCACTTGTAATTCTGCATTGCTCTGTGCTCCTTAGGGATCCTGTGCTCAGGAAGGAAAATCACATATTTATCCCAAAAGGACTTTGTACCAAGAGGGCTGTATTTCTGTATAGCCTTTATTGCAGCACCACTCAGACATCAGGAATGCTGCACCAGTAGCTATGGATAAAGGAGCAGGTTTAGGATTAACAGGAAGAGGACAGGCTGAGGATTAGGAAACGGGAGAATTAAAGCGTGAGGGTTCTGCACCCCATATTGGCTGAAGAGCACCCCTAAGATAGCAGTGTGTCTTACAATAACTCTGAGACTTCTTCAGCCTGAACAAGTCTGCTGTCTTTTGGTGTACATAATTTCTTTGCTTTTGCTCTGTACCAGGATAGATTGAGGAACAGCAATGGTATCAGGAGAAAGCAAAACTGAGGAGAGCAGAGGAGCTGGAGCACTGCCTGCCTCAGCCATCAACTTATTACAAGAATAGAACATTAGCTCACAAGAACTGAGCCACCACCTCATTTTGGAAAGCTCTATGAGAAAATGCAAAAATTCCTTTCCTTGCTTCTCACTGAGGCTGGTTCCTGCTTATATTTTTAGTTATTTCTTTCTGAAAAAATAAAGTGTAGTCTTCTAGCTGGATTTATTTACTTTCATTCTAAAGGAGACATTGTTTGGTGATTTTATTTTTCAACAGGAAATGGCAAATGTGCTGATTTGTTTAATGAAGTTGAGAATCACTGTGGGAGTCCAAATTCCTTTTTCTTTTACTCTCTGTAGAACCAAATGTCTTATGAAGATAAAATCTCCATAAAGATAAACCATGCAAGCAGATGTGACTGAAGGGCTTGGAATTTCTTTGCTTATGTAGAGAAAAATGCCTCAGAGTCAGTGATACTTCATGCTGTTTAGCAGTGGTGTGGGATCTTAATTTTTGATCTTGTCTCAAATATTAGAAGAAATAGTAGGAAGAGGAATCAGGATAAGTAATGCAATGTAATTTTATTTCTGATTGTTTGGCTTTTGAATGACAGACAAGATTAGTACTTGAATGCACTTGCTGCAGGCCTCAGTAAAAGTCCTGAATGATAAATACTTGTGAAATTAGGAGGTGTTCAAGTGTTGATGTGGGAACATAACTTCAGCCATCTACTTTTGAAATAGGTACCATGTTGTGTATTGATAAAACCACATTAATCTATTGGAAGAGGTTTGTTTTGTTTGGGGATTTGTTTGTCATTCATTTTTTTGTTGTTGTTCTGCAATTTTTTGCTTAATGCAAGACTAATGTAGATGGTGGTGCACTTTGCCTATAGCAGTCAGAAATCACCTGTGGCCTCATAGCCCAAGATCTGCTTCCTTGGGAGATCTGTAGCTTCCTAACTCTGCACAGGAACACCTTAGATGTAAAAGATACCGGGGAATTTATCCTACCATTCTCTTTTAGCAAAAGTAGTCCTGTATTAATCTCATTGGTCTCAATATTCAGGTGCTGTAGAAATTGGTAGGTGTCTGTCTGACTATAAGAGAGCCAGAATTTCACCCATGTGGATTCTGATGTTGATGATGACTATGGGCCAGGTGAGGTAAGATTAAATGATGAAGAACCAAGGGAAGTTACAGAACAAATGGGTAGTGTGTCTTTAGGAGGAAGTGCTAAGTTTTATACGAATATATATTTTCTCACAATAGCATTCAACTTGTTTGACTTTAAAAAAACCCCCCACATTGTCTTGTTTTTAGGCCTCACTTTTACACTTAGCTTGGTTTATAATGGTACAGAGGTCTGTTACAAAGACCAAAATTAATATCAGAAGCAGAACAAAACTCAGTGCAGGAATTATCCATCATATTTATCAACAAATGCTTGTTTTGTACTCAGCTGTGACCAGCCTCATAGGCTTCATATTGACAACCCTTTATTCAATGGTTTACAAGGAACAATTCCTGCTCCCTCCCCCAAGCAGTTCTATTATGGATTATCAATTGAGAATTGAATTTTGAGTAGGTTAATAATTCTGTCTATTACTGAGAAGATTGTAAAAAAGGAAAGAAGTATTTTTTTGTTGTTACTGCAGTAAACTAGGATATAAGAATAGTTCTCTTTCAACTGGCATGAAAGACAGCTGGCAAATGTCTAATTCTAACCTGGAGAAAATACATCCCATCATAATGTCCTCAATCCCTCATGAAGCAATCTTTTGGTTAAGAAGAGCAACAACTCAGAACAAAAGTAACACAGAGATTAAAGGTCTGATTGTACTAGTTTCATTTCTCCATGTTCAAGGAATGCACAGAGGATCAAATAATTATGCTTACTCTGAAAAAATGCTGTCATTTTTCTCTTTGTGGCCCTTTAGCAAGCATTTTGTGTGAACTAACTGGAAGTGGAAAATATTAAAATCAGAACTGTGTTTTGGTAGTAATTAATAACTCACTAAATAATTTCAGTATCTAGGTGAACTATTTTGAACCAAAGAAAATGCTTTTGAGTCTGAAAGGAAACCAAGTTTTATTCCACATGTGCTTTAACCAGTTTTGTAATTTTTAGAGAATTGCTTTTACTATGTACCTGTGCCTGTTTTAACTCCTGTTGCTGTGTTATAATGATATCCTTGACTGGATCCTTGATAGGGATCACTATTAGTCTGGCGGAAATCCTCGTGTGCATTGTTTCCAGATGGTAAGCTCAGGCTTTTGCTATCTGTGGAAAGTAAGTGCAAATACTGTGCTCCACTTCCTTTCTCACCAGAAAATTTTGAAGTTCTGGGTTTAATCTCTCAAGTCAGATCAGGATATACAGAAAAAAGAGGAGTCACACATCTCTGTTGTGCTGTGTAGGATGAGGTGAAGAAGAGGTCCAAAAAGAAGTGGGATATCCAGATATGTGAAGTAACACCATCTAGTGTGATGGGGAGGGCTCTCTAGTCTCCCTAATTTTTTTTTTTTTTTTTTTTTCCAGTCAAAAGTCATTTTTAGGGAAAGAGATAAAGGAGAGCAGCAGGGAGCCTTTATAGATGTTTGAAGTGCAACACAGAAGAAGACAGAGTTTTCTTGAAAATTTAATGGTGCCAGAAGGTGAGACTTTGATAAGCTATGAAAGAACTAAAAGAAATGATAATATGCAGAAGCTGGTGAGACACAGGTGGGTCACTGTGTGTGCTGCTTGCTGACATGATGACATGAAAAGCTGTTTCTAAACCTAGTTGATCTTCTTTACAGACCTGCTGTAACTGAGTTCACCTTCCATATGCAACCCGTGTCCTCACGCATTGTTTTCTTGTGTGTCACATGACAGTTGGACCTGTACGTGTTCATTTCTGGTACTTTTTAACTCTTTATTGCTATTTACTTGTTTCTGGGTTTGGCTTTACATTCCTCTTAGTCACAATATTTTCTTTGCTCTGAGTCATATCAGGTTGCTGCTGCCACCATTGCTTCCTGCCTCGTGTGCTGGGACTTCTGTGAGCCAGGAAAGAAAGAGATGACCTAGGAAAGTAGTGGGAAAATGGGAAAGTAGGGAGGAAAAGGAAGCACGTCTCATGTCATGTTTTTTCCTTACAGCATGTTACCCTTCACAGTTTCTATGCAACAGAGCCTGCCTCTTGTGGGTTATATTCCAGGGAAGGATTTTTCATATGGTCTGTTAATAAACCCTTCATCAGCTCATGAAAGTCTGTTGCAGCTCTCTAAACCTGGCAAAGTTGGGGTTTTGTCACGTGTGCAGTGGAGGACCTGGTGGGGTCACCTGCTGGCAACCAGCCCTACACGTGGCCGAGGGTGGGAGGGACAAGTGTGAGGGCCTTCTCCTGCCCATGGCATGGGGTGGGGGGAATGGACTTAAACGGGCCAGGTCTATGTCACACCAAGGGGTTTATGTTTTAACATTTACAGAGATGTCTGTTAGCCAAGCCAAACAAAACAAAAGGAAAACTTAAACAAATAGTGAAGTGGTTGCAGTGGGTGTTGATGGACTAGTTCCCCTCATGTTAGGGGAGGAGTTGATGAAGAAAGCTCCAAAATCTGAAGGATGTGTGCTTGACGTCTGTGCACGCTGCACATGTCTGCGTGCCCAATGTCATCTGAGATGGGCCTGACACGATATTGTGTGGTTTAAAGATTAGTGATACCAGGCTATTGGGCAAAAAATCCCCAGAGAAATATGAGTCCTTGGGGTAGGAGGGAATCTGAGGCATTTGACGTAAAGACTGTAATCTTTTTCTTTCTGCTGCAGGATATACAGCCTTAATTTTAGGCTCCCTTTTGTAATTTAAGGCAATCAATATTAAAAGCTGACAATGAATGTACATTAATCTAGCGCAGAGGGACGAGTATGATGCTAGATGTGGTGGGAGGGCTCTATAGGATTTTGGGAAAAGGAAACCAAGTCGATATTCAGTGTACCTGAAAGGGAACATTTAGTAATTGGGAATATTAAAGCAGGCAGAGAGAAGCATAAAATTGTGTGGCAACAAAATGGGAGAGCAATTCTGTGGAATTATGACTTCTGTGAGGGCTGCTCATGTGCATTGGACTCTGGCTTTTCAGGGGAAGAGGGTTTAGAAGCAAGCCTACATACTTTGTTAGTGAAAAATGGGGAAAAAAAGTTAATGGCTTGCATTTTTTGGATAAAAATAATCAGTGTCCATTAGCAAGGGTTACATTTAGCAGATCCTATACAGATACTACACTACAAAATATAAAATGATGCTGTCTTTTTTTGCATTTTGTGTTTGCTCACTGGTGTGTATACATATGTATCAGAGCCAGCAGAGCTTTATGAGGGAAAAGTCCTGCTTGTAAAGGCTAATTTCCTTTTATTACAAAATAACCCACTTAGTTGATCAAGGGAAGCAGTTGATACAATATTTTTGGGTTTCAGTAGAACTTTCAATACGGTCTCACAGGATCCTCCTGGACAAGATGTCCAGGATAAACACATCATGTGGTGGGTGAGCAATTGGCTCAGGATCAAGCACAGAGGGTGACAGTGAATGGGGTGACATCAGACTGGTGACCTGTCACTGATAGGGTTCCACAGTGCTCCGTCTTGGACCCTGTGCTCTTCAATATCTTCATAAATGACTTGGACACAGGACTGGAAGGAATCCTAAGCAAGTTTGCCAGTGATACTAAGTTGAGAGGAGCTGTTGACTCCCTTGAAGGCAGAGAGGCCTTGAAGAAAAACTTTGACAAATTAGAGGGCTGGGCAAACACCAGCGATATGAAATTCAACAAGGGGAGGTGCCAGATTCTGTACCTGAACGTTCATACCAACTGAAGAATGAGAGGCTGGAGAGCAGCACTGTGGAAAGGGACCTGGGGGTCCTGGTGGATGGCAAGCTGAATCTGAGTCAGCAGTGCCCTGGCAGCCAGGAGGGCCAGCCGTGTCCTGGGGGGCATCAGGCACAGCATCGCCAGCTGGTCGAGGGAGAGGATTGTCCCGCTCTGCTCTGCACTGGGGTGGCCTCACCTTGGATATTGTGGGCAGTTTTGGGCACCACAATGTAAGAAAGATTTAAAGCTCTTAGAAGATGTCCAAAGGAGATACAAAGATTGTGAAAGGCCTAGAGGGGAAGATGTATGAGGAGCAACTGAGATAATTTGGCTTGTTCAGCCTGGAGGAGAGTAGACTGAGGTGAGTCTCCATTGCAGGTACCACTTCCTCACAAGGTGAAGAGAAGGGTCAGGTGCTGATCTGTTCTCTGTGGCGACCAGTGAAAGGACCTGAAGGAATGGCATGAAGCTGAGTCAGGGAAGGCTTAGGTTAGGTATTAGGAAAATCTTTTTTCCCCAGAGGGTGGTTGGAACAGGCTCCCCAGGGCAGTGGTTGCACAGCACCAAGCCTGACAGAGTTCAACAAGTGTTTAGACAGGACATGGTGTGATTCTTGGGGTTGTCCTGTGCAGGGCCAGGAGTTGGACTTCAGCGATCCTTGTGGGTCTCTTCCAACTCAGGATATTCTATGATTCTAATAAAAAACCATGAAAGATATGCAGAGTTTTTGATCTATTTTAGCACATATTATAAAGAACATAGAATCATACGGAAGGGACCTTAAAGATCATATAGTTCCAATCCCTCTGCCATGGGCAGAGACACTTTGCACTGTACCAGGTTGCTCAGAGCCACATCCAACCTGGCCTTGAACACTTCCAGAATGGGGCACCCACAGCTTCTCTGGGCAGCCTGTTCCAGTGTCTCACCACCCTCACAGTAAAGAATTATTCCTAATATTTAATCTAACCCCTTCCTCTTTCAGTTTAAAGCCATTATCCCTTGTCCTGTAACTTCATGCCCTTGTAAAGAGTTCCTCTCCAGCTTTCTGGTAGGACCTTTGGGTACTAGAAGACCTCAGTGAGGTCTCTTCAAAGCCTTCTCTTCTCCAGGCTGAACAACCCCAACTCTCTCAGCCTGGATACCATCGAAAAACAATAGCGGTGTTTCAGTGTAGCTGTTTTGAAAAACAAAACCAGTTTAGAAACCAGAGAATTACTGTCAGTGTAGACCTTCATTTATTTCAGTTAATTTACAGTCAGCATCTAATTGAGTAGATTTAAATTTAGGTTTTATTAATAATACAAATGTAAATATGATGTAAAATTTTCTTTGCCTAGAAGTCATGTATTCCCCGATGGTGAGACTCAGGCCTTCAGGCGTATGGAGTGTGGCAGTAATTTATCTGCCCTTTTCCATTAGCATTTGGAAGTAGCTGAAATAAAGAATTATGTGATTCTGTGTGATGCTCCTTGACCACAGCGGTGCACTAGATGGCACTGTTGCTTTTAGTTTTACTACAACCTGCCTCTTTTAGGGAAACTTCTCTTAATTAGCTTCCTTTTGAAAACAAACATGCTGTTTCAACAAGGGGTCAGTGTACATTGTTCTGGGCTGCTGCTTTTATGTTTACAGTCATGTAATCAATATGTTGGAAGGGTAATTAATTTTTAACTTCAAGCCAATTGTAGATCAAATGCCACTAGAGTTACTGGGTGGAGACAGTTTAATTTCCTTTGAAGCAATGATACTGATTAGCTGTAAAGGGTTTGCAGTGAGTTGCAGAGAGATCCAGAGGACCTTTTGCTTTGAAATACTGGTGTTAGCTTTAAAGTAACACTATTCCTGTGATACAGGTTAATGAGTTGTGGCATAATTCTGATAAAGTTCCTCTCATTTACTTGCTACATTTTGTCCTGTAAATTCCTATTTCAAAGTAGCTTTATTTGCTTTGACTATTGCCTTCCTATCAAAGGAGTGGTACAAAGTCAGCATTAAGTTGATCAAACTAACTTTCTGCTTTTTATCCCTTTTCTCTCATTATCTGTCTTTGGGGACTCTAGAGGCCCATGGATAAGGATGAGATATGACCCTCTGTATAGCAGCATAAAGGAAGGATAGTATAGGAAGCTGGGGGATTTTGAAATCTATCCAACCCATGCTTGTGAGGCACACTGGTGTCCTGGCCTCCCATCTCTTTCTCCTGCTGTCCTGTCTGTCTTTCAGGTTCCTTACTTTGAGATGCTTGCTACCTCAGTACCTCCAGTGCTTTCAGCCCAGCCCCTTGATGCTTTCTTGTCCTCTGAGCTAACCTTTCTTGATCATATTTTCATCCATACTCTCTCTTTCATCTTATTTCTTGCTTCTGTACTTCAACATTCAGGCAAACTAGAATCTCAATGCTGTGCTCTCCATCCCTGTCTTACAGCTTTAACATCTTCCTCCTGCTCCTTTTTTGCAATCAATAAATGAGCCATTTTCATGGATAGGCTATTGATCACTTCTCCAGGTGTCTGGATTCTTTCTGATCTTGGTCTTTGTTTTCCATTACATAAAAATTTCACTACAGGCTCTGACTATCTATTCTTGGGCAAGTTGCAGAGTCTCTCTGCTGTCCTCATCTTTGTTGCTCTCTTGGCCAACTTTTGATACTTTGATCATTTAATTGGATTTCATGCTGAGTATGAGCACTGGTTTAATCTGAAATTAAACTTTTGTTTAGTCTAACATTAAAAAAATAAGGTCAATTTTGAAACAAAAAATAATTCCCTTTCTCTGAAAAAGTCAGCCTCTTGTATTTTTATCTAGAAACTATTAATTGAATTCAGTCTGGTCTGAGCAACAGTTTCTGTCCTTGTGAGTCATACTTTTGAGTAAATCTTATCAATGAATGGGATTACGTTACTGAGCTCTGCTGCAAAACTCTCTGATTTCTGTTGGAACCAAGAATAGCCCTCAGTATAGACTGGCACAGCCATCAGCTATTGAGACTTGTCAGATTCTTAACCTTTTCAGGAAGACAAAACATCCTAAGTAGGATAATGATCAGCAGAGGTTAACGTCCATGCCGTTAGGTTTTCTGTCAGAAATGAATGGTGTACCTAATAAAGGCAAGACTGCAGTTACTGCAGCAGACTGTTCTGTAGACTGTGATCTACAGTTGTTTGTGAGATATTAGATTAAGATCATGAAATTTATTCTAGTTTTGAGGCAAACTAGAGATGGATATTTGCAGCATACAAGAAGACTGAAAACCCAATTATCATAACCACAAGAACTGGAAAGAAAAATCCACACTGTCTTCCTGTCTGTCAGTTGCACAGCATGCATTTTTCCAGTGATCTTAGTCACAGTGCTTCAGAGTAGTACTTTTACCAAATCAGACTGTTTTGGGAGGCAGTGGGGTGGCAGAGTAACATATCCCAATGTATTTACAGTAGAGGGAGCTGATGTTCAGTGCAGGTGCCTGTGAGTTTTAACTGCTATGCCAGTCTTTGTACAGTACGTGCCGTTAACCAGTGTGTGTGTAAGCACTGCTGAAGAAACACGTTCTTCTCTCAGGGATTTGAGTGGGATACCTCTGCATCCCTTGCCCACTGGCTGCAGTCTGACAGAACTCTCTGGCAGGGTCAGCGGCCTTGGAGAGCACTTGCTAGAAGGTGGCACCTCCTGGGGCCCCTGGACGTCAGGTTTGACATGTGGGAGAGACTGGCAGTAGTGCTGGTATAACATTGCAAACAGGCAGCCTCAGTGTGCCTCCTCCTTTACCTGCCCAAGTCTGATGTTTCCATCTTTCCAAATATCATAACTTCCTATTACACTGCAAACAATGTCTTTTTTGTGCTCTTAGCTTTGCTCTGATCCCTGGGTTTGGCCTGTTTTCTGCCTGACCTGTCTCATGAATAAGTGCTCAAGAAATTCTTTGATTTATAGCACTCTTTTTAGAAGCCAGACATCTCTCCTTGTCTGGCACTGCCTGGGTGGATTATGCAAGTTATTCAAAGTTAAATTAGTTAAATTAGTGACAAAGGAAGTGTGAAACCACTGAATACATATACATTCTAAAGTATATATTATGTAAAATTCATATAATATTATTTTAAGTGAATTTCTTTGGGTAGTGCAGGCCAAGAGATTGAAGGATTAGGGTTCCAACCAACTTTTCCTGCTTGTGGCTTTGCTGTAGCTCTTTGGTTCAAAGTTGTCCTCCTCGTGAGCCAGTTTTCCTGACTTCAGTGGTTCAGCTAAAGTCATCACAAAAGAATGAGTTAGGAGAGGGACATTGTGTCAAGACAAAAGTAGGATATATACTTATAAAAAAGAGGACTTGGAGAATTGCAGACCCATCTAACTTGTATGACCAGAAAGATCTTATAGCAAGTTATTAATTTGCCTTGTTAGTGCCTAGAGCTGCAATTCTCAATCTGTTTGTGAACAAAACCTCTAAGCACATAACAGTGCTGTAGTACCTTGTTTTTCCAGGCAAGTTATATTATTGATGTCTTTATTTAGCCAGGAGCAACAGACGTGCTGACCTAATCACTCTGCAAAGTAGTACATTTGGAGAGTACCAAGTTCATCCTTGGCACCACACTGCAGAAACAAAGATAGACTAAGAAGAATGAGCAAGTAGAAAGTTAAGAAATATAGAAAAGCTATGACTAAAGGCTGAAAAAAACTCTTTGTCTTAGAAAAGATGAGATTAAGATTGGACATCTTTGCTTAAAATTTTTCTGTAGATAACCTGACTGTCATTTGTAATTGTGTTGGGACAAAAAGAAGGTGGTGAGTCTCCTACTGAGCAAAAAAGATTTAGAAAAGAAAGTCAGGAGATCTTTTTTACAGTATACAAATAATGAAACCCTGAAATCCTTGTAGCTTGTATAAGTTTTTTTTTCAAAGAAAACATCAGACAAAGGTTTGCCAATTCAGCCTGGGTGTGCTCACCCTAATCTTAGTGACAGGGGATGTCTCCTGACATGTCTTCCAGCACTGTAGTTCTGTGTAAGTGCTTTGAAATGTATCAATGGGTAGTAGCATTTTTTATAGTACATGTTACCATCATTATAAAGGATAACTCTTATCTCCAAAATTGGTTCTTTCTGCTAATTCTCTGGTCAGCTTTCCTCTTCAGGCCTTGGCACTAGGCATTAGCATAGCAGGCTGAAATAGCTATTTAAACAGATGAGTGTTTGATTAGAAGCATCAGGAAAGGAAACAAGGAGGCTTTTACAGTGACATTTCTACAATATTTCAGTACTTCTTAATCACAAGTAATTTTGGTGTTAGTTTTCTTAACCGGTCTTCCTCAGAGAGATTGATTTTTGAGCTGTATGCTGTGGTCTGCACTGCTGGATAATACCTTTATGTTGGACAATGTACGGATGTTATCTTAGCTATCACTGAGGTAGGATGGATTTGCCTCATTTTCAACAGGCTTTTATAATTTTCCTTGTCTGGAAGTGTGAGTAATTGTAGGGTAAGGGACATCTCTCATACTCTCTAAGTGTAACTTGGCTGTGTGGGAAGATGTATTATGTACATTTATATCTAAAGAAAACCCACTCCCCAGCGTAAGTGTCTGAAATTAAGGATACCTTTCACATACATGAAAAATACAACACTGGCATTGCAAAACACAGATAAGCCAAAGCAGCAACCCTCCTCATTCAGACCCCCTGTATCTGTCTGACACAGCTTCCTGCTTTACTACTGAACAGAAGTTCCCTTGCAACTGTGCAAGTCTGTCACTTTCTGCTTAGATATTTGGAACTTGAAGGACATCTGGGAAGCGAAAAAACACTGGGAAGCATTTCAGATCTTGGAGTTGAGCACTTCAAACAGATGGCTTCTTTCCAGAGAAAGCTCTTCCAGCTTTCAGAAATGCTCCTCATAAAATTTGACCTAGCTATTAGGGGCAGTATATAACAGAGTAAGGCGGGGGGTGGGGAGGAGTGACATGAAACTTGTAGAGAATAGTGTTTGGTACCTTGAGCAGTAAAATCCTTTGATCTCCTTGAAGTTTCTAATTTCCTGATTGTGGCTGAATGTCTAAATGGTGGACAAAGTTTCTGTATTCACATTCAGGAGGGAAAGGAAGTTTGGTGAGTTGTTTTTTGGTTTTGTTCCTTTTTTTGGGGGTATTCCCCCTCCTCCCCCCACACTGAAATAAGACCTTATTAGTTTGAATTCAGGTTGAAAATACCAGAGTGTATTTGCTCCTCTATGTTGTACTTTATGAATGAGTTGTGAGTCTGTTTTATACAATCTGCTTGGCAGACTAGTGCATAAGCACAGTATGACAAATATGATCTAAACCAAGCATTTCATTAAGGAAATACATTTATTATTTGCTTTCAGTATGGGCCATTAACCTTCGTGGACACCACTTTGTCTGCAATGAAGTTACTATTTTAACACCATTCAAGGTTTTATGCACTAACATATACAACTATATAAATTTGACTGCTGTTGTGGTAAGTATTATAAGGACTTTGGAAGGGCGGGGGCATGAGAAAAGTGCTGTATTGATAATGATTTGTTCAGCACAGTAACAATAACTTGTTTATATTGTTCATCACCATCCAGACTCTTTCTTTCTATTTAGGATTGTTTGCATAAAATAATTTTGGGTAGATATTTGCACATAGAACCTCCATATTGTGATGCCTTCTGATATTGTGAAGATACTAGAGACAAGAAAAAGGATTAAGTATTTGGTAAATCAGTTCTGGCAGAAAGAAGAATCCTCAGCTACTGCAGAGAAATCTAGTTTCTGCCAAATAATCCAAAATCAGTTTCCCTTGACTCAAATTCAGCTTTCAGAAGAAACAAAACTCATTTCAAGATGTCCAGAATGGTTAACAGAAGAGAATTCCCTTCATTTATCCAAATGGGTTGGCAGATACATTTTGAAGCCCTTCACTCTCCCAGACATATGACATAGATTTAAACACATTTTAAAATAATTTACTTTGTATTTTTGCAATGGTCCTAAGAAAACCCTGCTGCTATAAATTAATATCAAGATGCCTAGTAAATATATTTTATCATTGTTGTTGCAGACACACGGGTATTTTTTCCGGATATTTTTGAGTAAACAATATTCACAAAAAGAATTAGTAATAGTCCTGACATAGATGCCCTTTATTTAACCTGCATTTCATACAGCAGCCCAGGTTACACCTATCAATGAGGTCAGTTTGTTTTCATCACCTCAGTGACATGATTCACAGGAACTGCATGGGTCTGACAAACTTTTAATCTCTTTCCATCTGATTCAGATCTTCTGTTCAAAAGTTCTGCCAACAGCTGCAACAATTTGGTGTTCAGAGGTGTATGGAAAACACAAGCAGTGCTGGAGCATTTTTACAATTATTGAACTGCTGATCTTTGAGCAAAATACTTTGATGCTGTTATGGTTCTTGTGTCCAGGTGGCAGATATGCCACATAGTCATGGCTAGTAGACCAGGTGATTTCAATAGATACCTCTTCCATTTCCAACTGACAATGAATGAGGAAGCTATTCAGATAATTATATTTCTGTACAAAATGTGAAAGTTACATGGTGAGAGTGCTTTTAACTTCTAATAGTGGTTGCCCTTCTTGTAGCAGTAACCTCCTCTAAGGTTTGCCTAAGGAAACCAATAATATGCAGTTGAAGTTGGATGTGACTCACTTCTTGTTATATCCCACTTGCTGACCATGGTGTGTGTGTTGTCACATTTTCCCATGTGTTTGCCATCAATTTTGTACCATGAGCCCCAACAGGCTGCAGCTCTGCTGTCTTTCTTAAATTGCCTTTTTACTCTATTGACCCACACAAACAATAGAGAATATACCACTGTCATCTGAAGGCCTTTCTTCCTTCCTAATTAAATCTCAAGCTCTATTTTTAGCATTTGTGTTCAGCTTTGTGACACTTGCAAAGCATGCCAACTGCCCCAGTGAGCTGCAACCTCGTGGCAGCTGAGGTGTCCATGTTTGGTCATGCACCCTAAAGTTTTTGGCACTAACGCTTTTCACATCCTAAAGGAGGATATTCAGCTGTCATTTGTGCCAGAGAGGGTCTCCATGTGCGCTTGATAATTAGAACTCTGGCAAGTGTTAATACATAATGTTTGTGGAAATGCAGAGAGCCTCAGAGGCCCGAGCAAGGATGACTTCCATGTTAAGTTGTCACAATGAATGTGAGAAAACATTTGGCAGATACTAGTGATCCCCCTAATGGCACTGGGCTGCGGCAAGGTGCTTACTACTGAAACAGAAAAGCGCATGGAAACGAGAGGGTCTCCCTGGACTGACTGTGGCAAGGACTTACCTTCTGCTGAGGGTCTCTCTCTGGGCATGGTGTGTAGTGAGAAAGCTGCTAAATCTGTAAAGGGAAACACCAAAATTAATAGTAACAGCAGCCAGGGAAGCAGCGTTTTTTACAAAACAGAAATCTTTTCTCTTCTGTTCCCCAGGAGGTCATGGAGTGGCTTCAAGTGCTTAACCGTAATCAGAAAAAAAGCATCCTCATTGGAAGTGATTACACCTCGAGTGTTAGCAGGATGGGGATTGCAAAAGACAAATTTGGGTTTAGTGTCACAGCACACAGTTCCAGAGTGAGAGACTGATTTCCACTGGGTTGGTGTCTGTTGAGTCAATAAAGTTGCTCTGAATTCTCCCTGCTGTCTGTGAGATCACAATTTCTTGTAAATGTTTTTACTAATCGGTCTGGCATAATCCTAAGATTTCCTGTGTCTTTCTTCAATGCTCGGAATACTCAGTTCATGACCTGTTTGTTAAAAATAATGGAAATTGGAATTTTCAGGAATAGAGTAAAAAATCTATTTAGTGAGTAAAAAATCTATTAGGATTTCTATTTCATTTATCTACTGTGACCTTTTCCTGTGATACAGTGTTATGGCTGAATCCCAGAAATCAAATTTCTGAAGGAGGAGTTTCATGCTGAGGATTATTTTTACCTCCTTTTGCAGTTGCTCACCTGTACTGCTTCTGCCACTGTAACCCAAATTGCAACCTCATCACTTATTTATATAAAGCATGTAGGTCTCTTCTTCGTGACTGAATTTAACACCAGAGACAGAAAATTAGCAATATGCAAAGCCTTAGCAATCCAATGGTACAATTTGCCTTTGTTTTGAAAACCTTTAATGTTGGATGTATTAAAAGTCTATTGAGGATAATAGAGGCAAATTACTCTCAATGTTTAATAGCACACTCAAAAAAGTTGGTGTGAAATCAATAGAAAAATTTCTGTGGGGTGAGGATATTCTTCCCTATGTTTTTAATCTCTTGGCCTCTGTGTAGGGTATCTGTTGCGCAATGTTTTGACCACGGGTCACATCCACTGTTAATATTCCTGTGGGGGGAAGGCTGCCAATGTAAGTCAGCTGCAGATCCGGTGCAGTGTGTACCTGATATAAACAAAATTACTAGGATGAAAAATTGAGCATGGGAAGCTTGTGATTCTGTTGACCCTTTCAAAAATGCAATATATACCATCCCTGAGAAATCATGAGAAGCAAGCAGAGGAATGTGTTACAAATCTGGTATTTAAGTTCAGGCCATCATTTGACTGTGTTATGCTGGTTTAGACTGAAGACTGGTATTAATAGCGGACTGTGGTAAAACCTTGGAGATTTTTTACTGACTTTACAGGGAAATCCTGAAAATGTATTGGACAGTAAGTTAGATGTAAATAATAACAATAAAAAAATGGATTAGGCTTGTGACACAGCAGAATGTTTTCATCCTTAACTGCTATTTTCAATGCCTTTTTTCAAAGAATCACAGAATAATTAGAATTGGAAGGGACTTCTGGAGATCATCTAGTCCAAATTTCTCCCCAGAATATAATTTGAGTTGAAACATAGCATGTATATTTTTTGTTTAGAAGTAAATGTCTGGAGAAAATGTGTTTTGATGTTGGGTTTGTGTGATATTTTGAAATGACAGGTGCATATAAATGCTGGTTTTAATTGGCTGAGACATTGCACATTAAAGTATTTTTGAGTGGGTAAAGTACAAAATGTTCCCCTGAGATAAGACACTGGAGAAACGAGCTTGTAGTATCGTCTGACTTAAGAGTGGCACAGGACAGTGGGTGTTGCAGTGTTTGTGGGGCATCCACTTAAAATGCTCTTCATAAAAGTGAACTTGTGAATTCAGCAGGAGACACCTAA
>VXBX01008696.1:10024-25588 GCA_013400415.1 Scytalopus superciliaris | reverse complement strand
CCAAGGGCAGGTTGGACGGGGCTTGGAGCCCCCTGGGCTGGTGGGAGGTTAAAGGAGGTAAAACGAGATGATCTTTAAGGTCCCTTCCAACCCAAAGCACTCTGGAATTCTTTGATCCAGCCACATCACCTGACACCGGTGACATGCAGGGCAGAAGCTGCTTTGCCACATCCCACAGCCCTGCTCCCACCCCAGGGAAATGCTTCATGAAAAATCTGGGATAATTACCCAAAGCAGGGCTGGGGGGAAGAAACAAAGGGGTTTGAAAAGGAATTTGCTTTCCTACAGAAGGTAGAATCAAGGAAGAAAAACCCCCAAACCCCTGTGAGAGCCCAGAGACCCACCTGGAAGATGCAACAGGCTGAAGAGGGAGGGAGATATTCCACCTTGTGCTGGGTGTTCCACTGGCAAATGCCTCCTGACACAGATGAGGAGTGTCTGATTTCAGAATTATGCCCTTGTTTGCAGTTTGCCAAAAGGGAACAGGATGAGCAACAAGGAGTGGGCCAGCCTTAGAGACACAAGCAGAAGGGGAAGGGACAAAAGTCTTTTTCATCTTGCAAGGAAAAGCCAATTTTATCAGTATCTCAGGCAGCATTTTTCTTTTTTTTGCTTCTGGATAAAGAATTGTGGCTGCTCCCTTGGGTTTGGGACAGAGACTGACAGCACAGGGTCTTATGCAGAAGAGATAAGAATATATAGTGTATATATGTATGATATCTACGTGAATAAACTTATCTATACCCATCTATGGTTACACACCTCCAGGAAAAGCAGAGTCTCTCCAGGCTCTTCCTGAAAACTAAAGAGACTGGCTGAATTGCCTCTGCAGGCACTTCCCTCTCCTCATCTTTGAGGCAGTTAAAATAATGGAGGAGCTAAAATAATTATTAATAATAAAATCGTTCAAATAACACGAGAGCCAAAGCCACCAGGTTTCTTGGCCAAGGAACTGGGGCTGGGTGAGGCCCCTCCAAGCCAAACAGGTGAGACAGAGCATGTTAAAAACCAGCAACAGCCCTTGAACCTCTTGAGGAGGAAGATCCTTTTTCCTGCTCCCACCATGAGATCATTTAAACAACTGCTGGGGATCAGAGCAACCCTTCTCCTCCCTCAGCTCTCTGCACGTGGGGGGAAGGACCCCTGGAGCTGTGCTCCCTTCCCTGCCCTGGGATTGCACTGCTCAGCCCAAAAGCAAACCCAGCTGAGAAGAGTTTTCCCAGCCTGGAATTAGAGCTGAGTTGCCAAAACATCCCTGTGAGTGCAGAAAGAGTGAGGGGCAGAGCCAGACAGGTCCAACCAAAGCCCACAAACTCTGTGGGAATCCAAACCTCTGCAGAGTCCAGCTGGGGGGCCCCTTGGCAGAGCTGGCAAAGCCCAGGGAAGGCTTTCAGCTTGTCCTGGCAGCTCCCAGGTACTCTGCTCCTCAGGCAACAAGGCACTGACTTCCACACCAGGGCAAGAATAACTCAGGAAAAGAAAAACAAACAGTGATCTTTGGAAGCTGATGTGGCTTTGCTGAGTGGCCAGGCTGAAGCTCCACTGGTGGTTCTTGTTGCAGCTGCTGTTTTGTGTCCCACATCTGCTTCCAATTGTGTCTCAAAGCTTGGCCTCTCACTTCTTTGGATGCTTTTCCAGTGATCTGGAATAAACCTCTAGGGAAAAACCCAGCAGAGGGGCAGGACAGAGAGCTGGAGAAATACCATTTGAAAGGTGAGTTCTAATGATCTTTATCTGTCAGCATCACACTCAACTTCTTATTTCCTGGACTTCCAGAGCTTTCCTGCTGTTGCAGCACCTCTGAAAACCTCCTTTTCCTTCTCCCAGGTGCCCAAGGCTCCCTGCCCAGCTGCCCCCAGGCTGACACAACCCAGAGATCTGGGGGTGTGGTGGCCCTGCCTGGAGCACCCCAGGCACAGTGCCTGGGAATAACCACAAATCCCCCACCCCTCAATGGAAGCATTCCATAAAATGCTCCTCCTTTATGCCATTTCTGGTTAGGAAAGTCGATTAAATCCTTGCTCTGGCCAGAAACTTCCAGCAAGAGAGGCCATTCTCCCTTATTTTTGTAAGAGCCAGCAGCTATTCCAGCAGGACAGGAGCTCGTGAGGGCAGCTGATCCCACTGTTTGTGCTGATCCAGGGAATGGGAGGGTTTCATTTCCCTGGTTATTTCAGTGACCTGAGCAGGGTCCCCAACCTTGCAGAGATAAAAGCCTTTACCTGGCAGAAGTGGGGTATAAAGAGATTGTTCTTAGAAGGGTATGTATGAACATTTTAGGTTGACTGACCACAGCATGACTTCCTTTGGGAAGTTCTCCCAGGAAATGCAGTGACAAATCTCAGATTTTCTTTTCCATGTTCTGAGCTGGAAGATGGGATTCACATTTACTGCTGGAACAGACCCACAAGAGCTCAGAGTAATTTGGGGAAGGGGGAGGAGAACTGGGTGTGGGAGAAGTCACAGAGAGGACCAGCCCTTTATCTGCTCCCTGTCCTGGCAGGGACTCCATCCCTCTCCCTGCCCACACACAGGGACTCCATCCCACTGTCCACAACAGGGACTCCATCCCACTCCCTGCCCACTCACAGGGACTCCATCCCACTCCCTGCCCACTCACAGGGACTCCATCCCTCTCCCTGCCCACTCACAGGGACTCCATCCCACTCCCTGCCCACTCACAGGGACTCCATCCCACTGTCCACTCACAGGGACTCCATCCCACTCCCTGTCCACACACAGGGACTCCATCCCACTCCCTGTCCACTCACAGGGACTCCATCCCACTCCCTGTCCACTCACAGGGACTCCATCCCACTGTCCACACACAGGGACTCCATCCCACTCCCTGTCCTGACAGGGACTCCATCCCAACTCCCCTGTATCTCCAATCTGGCTCCCACACCCCCACACAGCCAATTTTCAGCTCAGAGAGGAGAAAACCATGAAGAAACACAGCTCTGCCTCCCCAAAGATTCCTGCACACACACACAGAGCCCCTTCCTTCTGGTAGGAACCCCATCCTTAAGCTGCTTTCTCAGGGCCAGCTCAAGCCCAGCTGGAGTTTCCTGCCTCCATCCTTCAAGCTGAGATGAGCCTTCCAAGGCAGCAAGAGGTATTTGTGTCCATCCACCTTCCCAAAGTACACTGGAAGAAGGTTTTCCTGAAATGATAAACCCCCAACTAATACCTGCTCCTAGAAATGACTCTTCCTGCATCAGGGAGCTTGTTCCACAGCAAAACCAGAGCCTACAGCTCGAGGTGTTGCACTCAGATGTTACTCATCAGGGTTTCATGCACTCAAAACTCATCTGTGAGAGTTTCCTGCAAGCAGATGAGAGGTTTGAACAATTATTTATTCCTGAAGCTTTCTGAACCAACTGCACTGAAATCAAACTTTGTATTTGGTGCACTAAAATTGCAGCACCAGCTCGAAGCCACACTGGATTTTTTGGAAGTGTGTTAAAGGTATTTGACCCCAGGAAAAAGCAAGTTATTGGAAACAAATTATCATTGCTCTGCAGCTGTTTCAGTGTGTCCCAACAGCAAGTTACCAAAACAAAAGGGCAACCAGCACTCCTCCAAAAAGTGTGACTTACTCCCAACAGGAGACTCTTTGCTAGAGGAAGAAACAGGAATACAACAATAATGTTACAAGAGGCACTGATCCTGGCTTTATTCACTTTAAGATACATCCAACATTGTTAGAGCTCACTTGAAATTCAAAATGCTTTTAAGAAACCAACCATAAAACCTTGATTATTTTTTTTTTTTTTGCCTTACAGTGCTGTCAAGTTTTCAAATAGCAAGTGAGTGACTTCCCAGCAAGACTGTGCTCTGTATTAACAAACAAAGGTTAAAACTTAGTACAAACCCTTCAGGTTCCTGATTTTTTTGAGGAATTGCATTCAGAAGGAGCATTTTCCCTGGGGAAGGGGCTGCTCTGCTCACCTGCAGGGCTGCCTGCCCGGGGTCCTGAGCTGTGACACCTTCCCCTCACCCTGGGACATTTTGGCAATCAAGTGACAATCGTCCCCCCTTCTGGTCCCCAGGGGGGGATTTCACTCCCCATCTGACTCTTGGTGTACTTGCCAGCTGGAACAAAACTTCCACAGCCCTGGAACACCAGCAAGGACAGCCCTGAGTGTGTCCCCCTCACCATTCCTGACCCACTGCAAGTGGAGGGAAGTGCAGGGGATGATCCAGAAGCAAAACGTGTTAATTTGGAACTCAAACTACTTGGCAGCATCTGCTGTAAATTCAAGATTTAGAGAAGACTGGGTTGCAGCCACCACACAATGACAGCTAGACCTAGGTCATTTTCTTTGCTGCATTTAGATTCAATTTAAAGTGATGAAGAGTGCAGGACTTCAGAAATATCAACACTTCTCTATTAGAAATTGCAGAATTTAGTACTCTGACAACTAGGAAAACTTACAGGACAGTTTATTGATTCTGTGTTAGGATTCAGCATCAATCTGGTGTCTGAATTCTCTCAGAGCTACCTGTTGCCTAATGAAGCAGTACCAGCATGGCCTGCTGTCCCACAGCTGTAAAAGCACAAGCAGGTCCCATGTTGGCACATCAGCCCTGGGACTCTTTGGGGACTGGTTTGCTGTTTAATGACAGCCTAACTAAAAATCAGCTTGTTACGGAAAAGCAAAAATAACCTCTACCTTAAACTTCATTCTGGGTCTTGGACATAGCTCAGTGACAATGATCTCCAGAAAAAGCACACCAACCATTCCCACCAGTGTTTGAAGAGGAAACTGAAGGAAGAATCCAAATCCAGGCCACTCACTGTTACAGGATCTTTAATTTATCTTGAGTTTTACAGAAGTTCTGAACGGATTAAAAAGCACCTCCTTTCCCATCACGTTCCTTACAGTTGGTAAAATATATTCAATGAGCAAATGTATGTGAACAGCTTGAGGATCTGCACCTTGCAAGAATTTCACAGCCCCGAATCAACCAAAAGCCAAATTTCTCGGTAAAGTGGTTTGTTTTTTTTTTTGTTACAATCTCGTTTTAATACACCGGCCGAGGCGCTCCCACCGCAAACCTGTGCAGTCCCACGTGTGGCCACAACTCTCTGCCACGCCCAGAGTTGATTAGCAAGCTAATTAGCTTTGGCACGGAGCTGTGCTCTCTTGCCCGTGACAGCCTGGAAGCCTGTTTTGATGCTGGCCACGGAGCAGCGGGAGTGGCAGGTCTCGCACTGCAGGAAATACAGCCGGGTGTCCTTCTGCAGGATGGTGTCCGGGGAGCGGCACGTGTGGCACGTCACATACTCCTCTGCAGGGAGGGAAGGGCAGGCAGGAGACAATCACACAATCAGTTGGGTTGGAAAAGACCTCTGAGAGCATCAAGTCCAAACCCTTGGTCCAACTCCGGTCTGTTTACCAGATCAGTGCCACAGCCAAGCTCAGTCTGAAACCCTCCAGGGATGGTGAATCCCCCCCCCCTCTCTGGGCAGCCCATTCCAGTGTCTGATCACTCTCTCTGGGAAGAATTTNGGGGCAGGATCCCTGCCCTGGCCCTGCTGGCCACGCTATTCCTGATCCAGGCCAGGATCCCATTGGCCTTTTTGGCCCCCTGGGCACACTGTTGGCTCATGCTGAGCTTCCTGTCACCCAGTACCCCCAGCCCCTTCCTGCCTGGCCCCTCTCCAGCCACTCTGTCCCAGCCTGTGCCTCTCCAGGGGGTTGTTGTGGCCAAAGGGCAAGACCTGGTACTTGGCCTTGTTGAACTTCATCCCACTGGAATCAGCCCATCTCTCCAGTCTCTCCTGATCCCTCTGCAGAGCCCTCCTGCCTCCCAGCTCAGTGCCATCAGCAAATTTGCTGCTGATGGTCTCAATCCCCTCATCTAAATCTTCAATAAAGATGTTAAACAGGGCTGGGCCCAGCACTGAGCCTTGGGGGACACACTGGTGACCATCCATTCCCCAGCACTCTCTGGGCCCTCCAGCCAGCTCTGAGCCCAGCAGAGAGTGCCCCTGCCCAAGCCACGGGCTACCAGCTTTGCCAGGAATATATGATGGGATACAGTGCCAAAGGCTTTGCTGGAGTCTGGATAGACACACCCACAGCCCTGCCCTCATCCACCAGGTGGCTCACCTGATCATAAAAGGAGACCAGGTTGGTCAGACAGGACCTGCCCCCTTGTCCATCCTGAAGGTGCTGTGTGATTGCACTCAGGCTGATCTGCTCCATAACCCTTGCCAGGCACTGGAGTTGCCAGGCTGAGCCTTGCAGCCCTTTCTGTGGGTTGGGGTGACATCCCCCAATTTCCAATGCACCACTTCCTCAGCCCTCAGTTTAGCAGTGCTCTCCAAACACTGCCCTGCCAACTCAGAGTGGCTTGCTGTGAACACCCAGCTTAATTGAGGTCTCACAGAGGGACATTATGCACTGAGACTGGTGTTTTCAGAGTAATAACCAGTTAAAGCTCCCACTGCTGCTCCTCCCCAGGTTCCTCTGCTGAAGCTGCATTCCCAAGTGTCAGCAACTCTGGGACAGGCCCAGCACTGAAGCAGCAGTTTTGTTCCCTGAAATCTGGGAGGCCTCTGCCCAGCAGTGACACACACACAGCATCTGCTAATTAACATGGACAACAGCCTTCAAAATTAACAGTTAACGTGTACAACAGACTTCAGAATTAACAATTACTGTTGTTTGGCAGTCTTCATCACAGCCAAGAAATGAAACTCAGATGAAAACAAGCACTGTTGTCCTTGGCATGCCTTAATGCAGGACAGAGTTTGCCATGTGTGGTTATTCCAACCCCAAAGCTGTGGTTTCTTAGCCCAAAATCTCCACATGGGCCTGAGAGAAATCTGTAGTGGCAAAGGGAAAGTTCTACTTACTGATATATCTTCTCAAGACATTTTCTATCTGTTTTTGCTGGAATCTTCCTTTGATTACAAGTTGGTTGTTACCATCTATCGAGCCACTAATTTAAAAGAAATAAAATGTCAATTGTTTGGTTTGCAGAAGATGTGAAGCATTAAAACAAGTCAGGAACAAGAAGGAAGGTAACAATGGGTTCTTCAAGCCTGGATTACTTTGGGGGGACAAAATGCAAAATTCTGAAGGCATTTAAAAACCTGCAGGAAGGTTCCCCAATCACTGCAGCACAGATCAGCCACAGATCTTCCTAATCAGAGGAACTCTGAGCTGAGAATTAACACAGCTCTCTAGTAAGGTGTAATATGACTAATTACATCATCTTCTAAGCATTCTGATGCAGTTAAGTTGAATGTTTTATCACCTTGTGGTTTCTAATTTTTTAAGTCATCTGGAGCAGAAGAGACTCCAAAGGCTCAATCAAATGGGCATTTGTTATAAATCACTGCAAATAAACTCTGATTCTCTGTGTCTGCAACAAAGCAATGGTTAAATAACACCCTAAGATCTTTAAGGTCTGTTTCCAAGCCAAGACAGGTGGGTTTAACTGCAGCATTAGGCACAATACCTGGCTCCAGGCCCACCAGATGTGCCAGCAGGCACCGACATCCCCTTTCCCTCCCTCTCCTCTGCCTGAGGCTGGCAGAGCCACAGAGCCATCCTGAGTCATTTACAGCAAAGCCTTTGAGAAAGATCCAGAGCAGGGAATCCAAACCCTTCTCCAGACCATTCCCCAGGACAGTTTCCCTCTGTATCTCCTCACTCCCTTCAGTCACCCAGCACTGCCCTGAGGTGCAGGGAAGGAAAGCCTCATGTTCAAGCACATCTCCCACAACCCTAAACCCTCAGAGGTTGGGTTTGATCAGCAGCAGCTCCAAACACAGCCCAGCAGCAGCTCCAAACACAGCCCAGCAGCCTTACCTGGTACCCAATTCTGCCAACAAAAATGCCAGGAGATGTTTTGGCTGACGATGTAATCTAAAAATAAAGTAAGAATATGTTTAGCCTTCCCCCCTCTTCAGAGAAATTTGGTATCTAGACAGGACTGGTGGCAGGGTAAAATCATCAAGTTTAAAAGGGGGCAGTGCCAGAGGGTCTGCACCAAAGAGCACAGGCAGACAATGAGCAAGGACACCACAAACTTGATCAGCCCACAAAAATAAAACTCCACCATTCCCCCCCAAACCAAACTCACAATTACAGTAACTATTGACATTTTCTATTTGAGATTTTCCATTCTTACTCTCCCATCCCCTTAAAAAAAGTTAGTAGCTACCACAAAAAAATCCCCTTTAATGCACTCCCCAGCCCCTGAGCAGGCTTTCAGCAGCACTGCTTTCTGGCACACATATGAAACCAATCAGAGCTGCATTCCCACAAGTGCTCACAAAGAACAGAGCTGCTTTCACAAGACATAATTAAGACATAGAAAGCACTGCAGAAAACAGTGGGAAAACATTACTGGACTCCATGCCATTTCCCAAGAAAAGAGTATTTGTGGTCAGCTCAAATTAGAAAGAACTTTCCCCACCCTCCTGTTCAACACTTGCAAATAAATAGCACTGGTGACCAGACTTGATAGAAGTCAGTGAACAAAGTCTCAGTCCAAGAAGCCCATGTAACAACCCTCCCACTTCCATGATTTAAGTATAAAATAAGAAATTATGACAATAATTCATTTTCCTAAGTATCTTCTCCCAGAGAAATGCAGAGGTGACTGAAACAGCTCCCACTTGACTTCTGGCTGGCCAGAAAAGGAGCCTTTAACACAGCACAGAGCAGTGCATCCCATCTGCTCTTCCTGGGCAATCCAGAAAGCACACACTTACAATTTGCAGATATCTGTGAAGTTGACAAAAGATGTTTTCTTGGTCCCTACTCTTACAACCTGGGGGGGCTTCATGACAAATTTCCTCTTTTCTCCAGCCACCATGTCCGGGTTCTTTTCCCGCATGATGTTAAATACTCTATTGAGCAGCTGCAAGACAAGGGAGGCACAGCCACGTGAGGGACTTGCATTTCTCCCAAGGAACAGCATTCCCAGGGATTTCTCCTAAGGAACAGCATTGCCAGGGAATCTCACACTGCCTGTGCCCATCAGCATGTCCTCACGTGCTCTGGAACACACTTCAAACGCTCAGAGAAATGCAAATCCAACCAGTTTCCCCCCCCAGGGTCTCCAGCCCCTCAGCCCCCTCCCTGAATTATCCCAAATATCGCCCCACATGATAATTAGCTGGGACAGAAGATGGGCTTTGTTATTTTCTTCTGAATTCAAGTCCTTCAGTCAGTATGAGCACAAAGCCAGCATGGAAAATGCTGGTGAGGAGTCTCTGGAACGTTACCTCATCATATGTGTAGTCCCTTTCTGAGCCTGCCCATGCAGGTCCTGACTGAAGGCTAAAGGAAATTCCATCATCTTTTTTGCTATCTTCATCTTCAAATGCTGTAAAGGAAGTTTTAGGGGGATTCATTAAGAAAAGAAGCATTCTTTAACCTCGTGCTTACACTGTTTCTAAAAGGGGCATCAAAGAAGACTCGAGTCTTCTCTGTTTATCTACAAGGGACACCAGCACTTATGGGAAATTCAGAATGTTTTTCTGAGAAATGTAATAGCAAAGGTAATAAAGTGAATTTTGGAACAAAAAAGGCACTGCAACAGAACTTATTCACCTACAAGATGGACTACATTTCACTTGCAGCTAGGCTAGGTTATACTTCTACCTTCATCCTTCTCCATTATCTCATCTTCATCTGGAAACTTCACATTCTTCTTTTTCTTCTTTTTATTGCCCAGCATGATATCAAGGTCATCTTCAGGTTCTACTGCCTCTGGCACATCTCCTTCAATTTTCAATTCCTGCAAAGGAACAGGGCTACAGTTGAGAGCATGAAACACCCCTGCCCACAGCACCAGAACTAACAGCAGGAGCACGGTGTGCCAGGTGAGAGCTGGTGACGTCCCCCTCAGCCCTGACATTTAACCAGTGTGCTGCAGAGAGCCCTGCACTCCTGCCATGAGAAGGGCCACATTTCTACCCTCTGGGCTAACTTCAAGGGCAAGGTCATACTATGCTTAAAGGCAACAGCCATTTGAGGGCATAAAGGGAGAAAACACCCTCCAAGTCAGGCAAAGCTGCAGCTACTCCAGCTTTTCATCACAAGGAGAGAACACAGAGCAAGTATTTTTTTCTGGCTGGGCTAGATCAGAGGGACATTTTCTTCCCCAAAAGGCAGGTTTGCATGTAACACAACATTTCTCTGTCCTCCTGCTCTCTGGGCTTGCCAGTTCCACTGACATGTGATACAAAAACACAGCTTAGAATAAAACTCGAGAAGAGTAAAAATATCTCATACACCTTCTGGGACACAGCACAGTGGCCAACCCTTTCTAAAGACAACACCAGGGGGAAAACACATTTCTTGGCAGGTATGTGCACTTGATTTGCAAGGCTGGCCTTTACAGGACTATTCTGTGCTTGCCTTCTGACTTTTCCAAGCCCAAAAGGCAACTGACCTTGAGGCTAATCAATCAACCCTTACAGACTCACTTGCTCCTTGTGCAGAGCAATCAGGTTTTTCCACTCCTGGACAAAAAGCCCTGTTCATGAGCAGCTGCTACACACATAAAGTTCCACTGTGAGCACAACAACAGACTTGAAACAACTCCTGCAACTGCCAGTCCCAAGGAAATGAGAGCAAGGAAGTTCTCTCAGCCATAGCCAAGATGGCCAGGTCATGTAAACAAACCTTTACACCTTCTTCTGCTTCGTCTATATCAAATATCTTTTTTGTTTTTTTCTTCTTTTTCTTTTGATTGAAGAAGTTTAAATCATCCAAGTCATCTGTTGTATCTAAAAAAACCCAAAAGATTGCTTAAAGGAGGAGCAACAGTTCAGACATCAAGGTTTTTTAATTTATATCCAAGCCTTTAAAACATTACAGTAAGACACAAGCCATGATGTGTAGCCCCAATGGATTTTATGGGGTTTAAGAGGTTGTTCCCCTCTGCCCCCAAATACCTCAGCACTGTTTTAGTTTCTGCATCTTCTACCTGCGTTTTCTGAGTTTTTAAGAGTTTAATCTTTCTTTTTATTGCACAAGAAAAATTAGTCATTTTTGTCATGACAGATGCCTGGAAAAAACGAGAAGAAAACTGCAGGAGGAAGGTACAGTTTCTCTGGTCTAGAGCAGGAGCCAATTTTATCAACAAACTGGATTTAAGTGAACAGAACCCCCTGAATCAGGTCATCTTGAAATGCCATTGGCCTCAATTTAAAGAAGCAAGGTTATATCCACAATCACACACTCCATTCCCTGAAAGATTCCAAAGAACACTCCACTTATCACATTCACAGTTAGCCAAAAACTAGAAACCTCTGAAACCACGTTTGTTATTCACACTATGGCTTAATCATTTCAGTGAAAAGGAGCCATAATTGTGGAATTACTGCAACATCTGCACGTGGAACGTGTAAACCTTCCCCCCCCCTAACTATTTTGGAGAGTCTCTTTTCATTGCCTCACACAAAAAGACTGTTTGAGTCAGGAAAATGGAAATTACATAAGCCACTGGGAGCCTGGTGGATGTCTGTGAACGTGACTTGGAGCAGGAGGCAGATGTGGCCTCCAAAGAGGCAGCAGAGATAACTCACAACCCTCTGGCCAAAATTACATGCCCAACTCTGGATTTGGGGCTTGCACTCTCAAATTGCCATGGAGAGAAAGGAATTTGCCTCCCCAGATTCACCTCACCTTTCTTCCTGCTGTCTTCTTCATCTGCCTCAACATCTTTGTCTTCTGTTGGCTCTGGTTCAACCTCCTTTGTTTCTGACTGCTGAGTCTCCTCTGCTTGTGTGTCTCCTCCTCCTTCCTCATCCAGCATAAAGGGCTTCTTCTTTTTCTTCTTCTTCTTGCTCATGGTAGGATCGAAAATCATCTGTAAAAGTCAAAGAGTTCCTTAGCAGCACAATAATCACCTCCCACTTCATATTTGTAACACCTGGAAGTTTCTCTCATCCATTCCTTCAGCTTTCCCAAACTGCTCCTCGCCTTCAGTCTCAGCTGTCTGCAAGGGAAGGCCTGCTTGACACTTTCCAGTTTCTGTTCCTTTTCCTCTAGTCCAAGTTTCCTGCCATCCAGTTATGAGTTCAGCTGAAAATTAAAGCTGTGAACCTCTGACAGTGGCTATCAGCTCCTTCTCCATTTTATTACCATTATGGACTCCTATTTTGCAGTGCACACTCAGCACCAGCAAGAACTGCAGCCCACCCATAGCACAGAGTCTGATCATGCATCACTTCCACTTGTGAGACACGTTAATTTCCACATTTATCAAAGCCATCATCTGTCAGCAACTCTCTTGATAAGAACACTCAGCATTAAGGCAAGTCTAGAAGGGGCACAGCCAGACCCACATCAGCTCCCAACACTATGAAATGGCAAAGGTCTCGTGCTCTTCCCCCCACGGGTGAGACACTGAACCTCAGATACCAAGGGATTAAAAGCTGTTAATGAGCTCTTTAGCCAGCAGAGCAGCTTAATTCACCTAGTCTGACTGTGAGGAAGGCACTGCCCTCAGAGATTCACTTTTAACCTATTCATCATCTGCAGACCTGAGGTATTTTACACAGCAGCCCTCCAGTTTTCCAACACGAGTGTTTCTTACTTTTGCCACCTCAGATGCAAGTTGACATCACAGCTGCTGGCCAGTTCTGTTACACCAGAGTATGTATTTAACACAACAAACAAGTTTAGACACTTAATGAGACCTTCCCCACTGCTCTTCTTCTCTAGCAATGGAAGAGTGTTCTCTCAGATAGTAACAATTCAGCATCATGAATACCCTCAGTCAGAAAGTACCAGCACTTCACCAGAGAGCAGCTCTCCAACTTCTTTAGTTACACCCTGCAAGTCTGGTGCTTTCCCTCTCCCCACAAAGCAATTTTGTCCTTGCACTTCTCATTCTCCTACATATATGATATTCTTGTGATAGTCTTCCAGTTTTCTGGGAAGGACATGTTTCCTAAAGACTCTGCCAAAGGCAGTTAACTGCACACAGGGGATGTCCAAAGCACAGCACCTCCAAAGTGTTCACATGTAAGGAACACTGAAGGCTTTCAAGCTGCTCAAGTGTGTCTTTAGTTGCACACCCTGTGCCAGAACAACCCTCTGAAGAGTTCTGCCAGAGGGCTTTCCTCTGATGCTTCCTCAGACACTGCTATGAATCATGCCCTCGTAATGGCCCCAAATCAGAGGATGTCCAACTGGTTACACTGTCTGTAACCTCCCCAGCCTGCTGGGACAGAGGCAAAGCTGTGGCAGAGCCCACAGCTCTGGGAACAGCCACAAGGCTTGACCCATTTCCATGAAGATGCTCTGCAAGCCTCTGAAGAGGTTTGTATTTCCTCATGTGAGGCAAACCTAAGATCACGCCTCGATCAGATGTAAGACTTTCTAAGAAGGAACCGGCCAACCTGCCTCAAATCATTCCTCTCTCTGGGGAAGGAAAAGACATCTCACACCCTGAATCACCACAGAGGATCTCCTGTGTGTACAGACACAATGTGTGGTCTCCTGTGTGTACAGACACAGAGTGTGGCTTCAGCCTCACCACACTAAACTGAAGCCAACCCTCAAGGCCAACTCCTGGCTTTGCAGCACCGCGCCCAGGCAGGTGGCCTTGAGCAGGGCACTGCTCCGGGGGGCCACCCCGGGCTCCTGCAGACCCAGGAGCTGCTCAGAACGTGCTGCCTGCTCACAGGAAAAGGATGGAAAACCCTCACAACATGAGGGGGAGGAAGAGAAGGTCTCTGCCTGAAATGTTGTGTTCATGGAGAGCTCTGAGAAGCACTAAGCAGGAGCCTGAGGTCACACAGGCTTTAATAAGTTGTGATATAAATGAACTGGCCTGACAACCAGGGTATTCCATGTTTGGGCTCTCTGAGCTGGATGTTTCAGAACTTTCTTTATTCCTTTTTTGCTAGCCATGATGCCATTTAAGTGCTGAAAAACTACAAAGCAGCAGGTTTCCTACTGAAGCAACTGCAGCCCCCAGTCCAAACACACCAAACATCAAGGCACTTCACGGGCAA
The DNA here is from genome assembly GCA_013400415.1 of Scytalopus superciliaris. Taxonomy (NCBI): domain Eukaryota; kingdom Metazoa; phylum Chordata; class Aves; order Passeriformes; family Rhinocryptidae; genus Scytalopus; species Scytalopus superciliaris. Next base: position 11,586 of record VXBX01008696.1, on the reverse strand, counting down.
AAAAGGTTATAAATTCCCATCCTGATTCTGCTCTCAGGGCCACTTTCCCATACGGGGTTTTCTTCTCTGTACACCAAATGGTTCCTTCTCACATCCAGCTCGGGGTACCAGCTCCTTATCAAGAGCCCAACTTACACAAATTAGCAAGTGCAAGAACAGAGGGAGAAAAACAGATCCCAACTTCATGGTCCAAATGCACTGTGGAGACAGAAGCCAACCTTACTCTGAGCTGCTGTGACAGTGGCAAATGCTGGGGATTCTAACAGAAGCCACAAATAAATCCCATTTCCTCAGTCTGAATAAACACAGGCATGTCTAGGAAGCAAACAGCAACCCTGCCCTGATCAAGGGAGCTCAGGAATCCTCACACTACACTGACTTAGGTCTGTGATGGGGTGCAAAATTATTAAAACCAATCAGCACCTGCATTTTCTGGCTGCTCCAAACACTGCAATTTTTAACATTATTGCCTGAATCTTCCCAAAGCTACAGGACTGAAAGAACTTTCAGATCTCTAGTGGGATTCTACACGCTGCAGGATCTTCAACAAACCATCAGATGTTAACAGACTGATTCCCCTCCTAAGCCAGGCCTTGCTGCCCCTGCTGGGCCACAGCTCTGGGCAGCACCCAGTGATGCTCCTACCAGGGACTTTCACTTGTTCACAAAATGAAAATGTTAAGCTACAGCTCAATACAATGAAGTTTGTACCAACTATACCAGTTCAAGGTGCCAATTTGTCTTCACCCTCAACTTTGCAGGTTTTACAAAGTGTCACCAACCTAACTTGAGTACCAAACCATCTGCCTCCCAACAACTAGGCACACAGAAGTTTGGGAAGGGTGTGTAATACACGAGCCTGAAGCACTCACAGCGACAGCCCAACTGTGTGACCTGCTACCACCTTTATTTCCTGTCACTCTGGCACACAAAGCAACCCAGAAAGGTAACTTTACTGCCCCACACGTTGCAGGATTATGCAAGAAAAACAGTGTTACTGAGACTTAAATTAAACCCAAGCCAGGCCCCTCCATACGAACTGCTCCACTGAGATCACCTGAGCCAGGACTGCTGAGTGCTGAGTTAAACTGCTGCTCCAGCGACACATTGAGGCACACAACTGCTGCGTGTTCCTTCTCCAGCTGCCTTTAAAAGTACCAGCAATTACACCCCTTCTCATTTATTACGTAGGCCAAACTATGACTTGCCTGTCTCCTGCCTGAGTGGCCACTTTGCACCGAAGGCAACAAGCCACACAGGTATTTTAAACCCGGCCGGAGCTGCCATCTCATGGATTCGGCTTCCCCAAGCCACACATCAGGGTGGTTATCCCCTCCCACAAGTAAAAGTGCCCTTTTCCCCGGGAGAAGGGGGGGAAGGAGGCCAGGAAAGGGGCCAGCCCACGGCACCCGCACCGCCTCAGAACCCCTCAGAGACACCCGGCAAGCCTCAGGCTCCTTCACACGGAGCCCCTGAGCTCTCCGGGCCGGGGAATGAGATTTAAAGCTCCGCACACGGCGCTGAGCAAAAACAGCCTGGGTGCTGCCAGAAAGGCACGGAGC
>VXBX01008695.1:3303347-3350563 GCA_013400415.1 Scytalopus superciliaris | reverse complement strand
CCCGGCCCCTCAGAGAGAGACAGTGCCTCGTGTGCCTCACGGGGAGAGGTGCCATCGCCTCAGAGAGACAGCACCTCATTCGCCTCACCGGAAAGGGTTCTGTCCCGTCCCCTCACAGGGAAACCACCCCTTCTCCCCACGGGAGAAAGTCCCCCTCCCCTCAAAGGAAAAGCGCCCTGTCCCCTCAGGGGAAAAGCCGCCTTCCCCTCATGGGAAGAAGCCCCTTCTCCTCCCGAGAAAAACCACCCTTCCCTTCAAGGGAAAAGGTGCCATCCCCTCACGGGAAAGCTCCCCTCTGCCCCAGGGGAAAAGGTGCCATCCCCTCATGGAACAAGGCGCCCTTCCCTCAGGGGAAAAGGTGCCCCGTCCCCTCAGGGGAAGCGGCACACGGCCGGGCAGGCCTCGAAGCGGTGGTGCCACCCCAGGCACAGCCCCCACAGAGTGCTCTGGGCCTGGCCTTGCAGCGGCTTCTAGTGCAGCTTTTGTGATCCTTCGTGTGTCGGGGTGCCCATAATGAGGAGGCCTGTCCATGGTGCCGTGTGGTGAGAGATGGTTCAAAGTCCATAATGGCTTGGGTGGGAGATTGTGAGGCCACCATACATCTTCTGTTCCCTAGGGCCAGGAGGGAATCCCGGAATCGCGGAAGAGTTTGAGTTGGAAGGGACCTCTGGAGAGCATCTTGTCCAACCCCCTTGCCAAGACAGTGTCACCTGGAGCAGGTGGGTTTGGAATGTCTCCACAGAGGGAGACTCCAGGACCTCCCTGGGCAGCTGTTCCAGTGCTCTGCCACCCTTAGTGGAAAGGTATCCCTCATGTTGAGGTGGAACTTGTGTTGTAGTTTATGGCCATTGCTCCTCATCCTCTTGCTGTTCTACCCCATACAGGCAGCCCATCCACCCCAATGCACTGTTTACCCCATCCCATAAACATAATTCCATGCTTTTCCTTGACTTCCATGGGATTCCTGTCAGCTCCATCCTTTTGGCTTGCCTAGGTCCCCCTGAGCAGCAGCCCTGCCCTTGAGTGGAACGATTGCACCCTCAATTAATGGAAATTAAGACAATTGACTTCCTTAGTTTGCTTGGTAAANTTTTTTATCCTTTGGTGTAAAAAAAAAAAAAAAAGGAAAAAAAGAAAAAAAAAGGTTGGAGCATTTCCCCTCAGTGAAGTAAACAGTAGGACTTATCACCTCTGGATTTTATCACACTCACCATTTTTTGAGGCTCCTTTACATTACTCCCATATTTCCCCATAAGAGCCTGGGCTTGATCAAATAATTCCATAAAGCCTGAGTATTGGTCTGACCTTTATTTATTGCCACTGAAGCAAACTCAGTGTATTTGGGAGCAGAAGAAAAGATGTCCATAGCACCACTCACACTGTGCAGAAATTAAACAATTACGGTGATTTTCCTCAAGACTTACGAGGCCTCTCCCAATGACTCAGTGATATTCTGTCCTCACTAGGTGTTCCAATAATACCTGCCATTACCAAAGAAGAGATTTGTTGACATCTTCCCAGCACTTCAGAGATTCCTGCCACTGCAATTAATGCCAGTTGAGGATTAAGTAAGTAGGAGCCTCACAGAACACATACATTTCATAGTATTTGCTATGCAATACACACAGACTGAACTCAAAGTCTCTTTATTACAAGTTTTCTAATCCTTTAAATATTCCCGTGGTTTGTGGGGGAAAAAAGAAAGTCTAATTTACTAATGCCCTTCCTGAGTGGACAGTTTGAAAATTGGGTGTGGTATTTTAGCAACATTTAGACCTGAGATATGTAGTGAAGAGGAAAAAGTGCAGTAGAAATTCTTTGAGAAGACACACATGGCTGAAGTTGTCTTGTGAGGAGATAATAAAGAAAGCACTGTCTAGTGCTGCTAGTGAGACCTGGAGAAACCTGAGGGAAACGTTAGTTTTTCTACAGATTCTTTAGAGGGGGTAAAAAAAATGTGATTGGCCAAAATAAAGAAATGTTTGAGAGCTGGTGGAGCCAAATTAAGAGAATCCACGTGACAGAGAACTGATGTGCAAAAGGGAAGGCTGAGGAACATTTTATTGTGGGGTGGTGCAGGGTGGTGAATAATTATATTGGTGTCATTAAAGAATATGCTAATGAAGGGGGTGGCAAAACAGAACTCTATGAAGGGGCTGACAAGAAACATGTAAAATGGCTCCAAACAAACGGGAGCGTTCCTGTGAATTCAAAAGAACACGGGAAGAAAGACTTGACAATAAAAAGAGTAAAGGACTGCAATTTATAAGTAATTTCTAGCCACATTCAACACAAAGGAGTTTCGCATTGCAGGTAAAGGCAGCTCAGGAATAAAGCAGAGCTGGTTTTGTTCCCAAAATGGAACAGAGTGTTCCTTAAACAAGGGAGACATGACATGGTGCTGCTAATCCCTGTGAAGGAGGTCAGGCTTGCAAAGATGGAGAAGGTACTTCTCATTTGAACCTGGTCAGGAGCATGAAACAGGAAATGGATAGAAAGAGAAGGCAAGGAAGGGCCAGTTAGAGAAGACAAGTGTCTGAGCCTGACCTTTTATTGCTCCTGTGACTAATTACTGTGACCTATACAAAACTTATTCTCCTTTAGCTTCATTTGGCTTCTGTTAAATCAGTAGTTCATCTTTTATGTCTATGTTGCTCTGCTGGTTATGCACAGACCTTGAGTCCTGCAGTTTTTCAACTTCCATACTCTCACTGCTGTTAGAAAAGATTTAGGAACCAAGCTGTCACTTTAGGTTTCCACAACTGTTGATAGAAGTGTATCCATGAACCCCAGGTAAGTTTGGGATAGAATTTGGAATTCTGTGGTTTTTGTTTGTTTTAACCTTGACTATAAAATGTAAAGGTCAACTACAGTATGGAAAGAACAAGTGTGTTAGACTTGCCAACAAGTTGGGGATGCCAACTTGTCTTTTTCTTGTTCTGTGACACTGCAGGCACTTGTGGCACAAATATTTCTGTGCTGGAATGATAGTTTACCTGGGTGACCAGTCCTTGCTCTGTACAGAGGACACCACCAAAATATATTGTTTCCTAGACTTCCCTATCAGTATTTTCACTGTTTCTCTTGAAGGAACTGAGGAAGACTGTGCTTTGTGTTCTACAACTATTTTCTGTATAGGGAGATTGCACTGGATGACCTTTAAAGGGTTCTTACCCACTCAAACTATTCTGTGATTCTGAGTCTTTGTGTTCACTGAACTAAAATTTTGCCTCCTAATAGTCTACCTTTCCAGTGGAAAAAGAAGGGAATTAAAAACTTTGTGATTTTAGGTGTGTGGTGTAGAAGGTGTAGTTAGAAAATTGTTTCTGTAAGTTTGTTTCTATTACATTTATTTTCTGTTTTATTGAATGTTCTCCTATTATTAGTTCGGGTGGGTTTCTCATGCTAAAGAAAGGTATTCCAGCATTCCTGATGTGTTTGCTTTCACTGTGTGCCATGATGGATTCATAGCACTGCCTAGAACAGAATAAATTACTTTTAATAAATTATAATAAGTTATATATGCTATATATAAATGTAAATTTATATACATAATATTTTCTATATTATAGTATGTATTTTAGATTATAACGTATAAAATGGCATTATATAAAATTATATATTATATCACGTATTCTATATATTATATTTTATGAATTATACCTTAGATATAAATTACAAATTACATACATATTCTAATAAATTAAGACAAATTATTTCCCTAAAATACACTTAGTGTCACCATTTATGTAATTTTTTTCAATTCTATACTGGATTTCCAGAACCACCCTCCAAGAGTTTTGGAATTTGTTCTTGATGGATTAGTTGTGAAACTAGAAAATAAGAGGTTTTTTATATCACAGATGGTAATAATTTTATATTTCTAATTTTATATATATTTGTACACGTGCCTAAAAAATAACAGTTGCAATACATTTTTCAGTATATGATTGCTGAAAGAGGTTTATAATTTAAAACAAATAATGTAGTAGAGAGTAAACAAACTGTGACTAATATAAGTGTTCTCTGAAGTTTCTAATGTGGATTTACTAACCATAAATCTTGTTTCATTTAAGGAGAATGGTTTAGTTTGGAATAGATAAATCAGTAAATACACAGCACTGTAACCCTTGGCTCTGCCTTTGTTATCTAGTTAAAATGAACAAAAGCTTTTACACAAAACATTGACTTTGACCAGGAATGTTCCTATCTCTCTTTCACAAATAAGACTAAAAAAATTCAGGGGAATATTAAAATAAATACATAAAGTTTCCTTGTTCATGTGAGTGCAGTTAATATGAATCTGATGACTACTCACCAAAAGGTAGATATGTAATGACAACAGAAAATTGTATTTACAGGGTACTGCACCCATAACCCTTCCAGTTGAATGTGGTTTTCAAGAACATCTCTGACTAACTTTGAGCTTTGCTGTCCTATAGAAATGTGAAGAACTAGTTGTCCTATCAGGCACTCTGATTTGGAACTAAGTTATCAAAGGTATTCAGCATTGAAAAGTGTATCTTACTATCAAAAAATCCCACCATTCACTTGTTTGTGCTTCCTATACAGGGAAGTTAACGTGCACCAGCAGTTCTTCCCTACCTTCCTGAAAGGCTGTCCTTGATCTTGTAGTATTTAATATTAAAAAAATCTGCTTTTTCATCTTGCCTGCCTGTCCAAGTACAGAAGACACTTGTGACACAAAGGCTGAAGCAGAAACACACCAGAGTACAGCAGTGGTCTGTGTGCTTCCTGCAGCCAGAGGTATCCACACACTACAGGGAGCAGGGGTACCTTGTTCAGGAAGCATAAATGCCATGGGGGAGCTAGAGGAACAGCTTGCTTCCTGCCTTTGGAGAGGTGTCTGACCATCAGGGGAGCTGGGACAGAAGGAAGGAGACATGGAGTCAGGGCAGCTCATACCTCTGTGTTGGTATCTTCACTCTCTTGCAAGGTGCCAAACAGAGGGGCGGGAATTCATTTGCAAGCCTTATGTAACATGGAGCCCTGGAAAGAGGTGCATGCCGGGGGATCCCTCTCCCCACACAGCACTCCGGCATGCAGGAGTGCCTCCGCATCCTTCTCTTGGCATAAGGCAAGCACAGGCCTCCTACAACATCATCTCCCACCTCTACTGTGCATCTGTTCAGTTTCTGTCTGTCAAGCCTCTTCAGAATTTAAAACATCTTGTAAGAGATAGGAGAACAAGATTTCAAGTTTGAGTGCAGCAGATCTGATATGAAACATGAATTTTTATTGCTTGACTTATTTTTCTTTCTTTTTTTCTTTTTTTTTTAAGTGGAGAAGAGAAAGGAGAACTGCTGTGTAGGGAACTGTTGCTTGCAATATATTTTTCTCAGCAATAAAAATATCTCCAAGACAGAAGTACAGTTCTCTTTTTAGACCTGACACCTCCAAAGCCTGATATATGTGGCTGAGTTAGATGAAATGGTATTATTAGGATTTTATTAGATTATGATGCAAGCTCAGGCTGGCTGGGCTCATCAGGCAGTAAATCCAGTGCAAACAGCTGTGGCCAAATTGTGCTCTTGTTGCTGTTTGTGGTCAGTATTCTTTTCCACTGTGATCTTGCTTCCCCTTCTATCAGTTGTAAGGGTGTACACAGGGCAGGAAACCTGTCATTGTCAGAGTAATTCTGATTGAATGCTATTAAAGAAAAGAGTTATTCTTCCTTACACAATACAGGAATCCAAAATTCAGGCCTTAATCATACAGCTTTTTTAGGTATGGCATGGGTAGTTATTTATACATGGCTTTTACCATCAATGACTTATTTCAAAAATAACCTTTTCAGCTCCTTTCTGGTGTAAAGAAGTGAATCAAACTGTGTTAAAGACAGGTAGACCTGGAGATCTTCTATTGGCTTCAGCAGGGACTGCCCAAGGATTGGGTATTTGAAAGCTGCAGTGGGCCCCGTGAGCACAGCAAATGCTTTTCCTGTTCCAGGCAGCGTCCCAGTCTCACTAACAGCTCCCTTCAGGAATGGCAAAAGCATTTTAAACCTGCTCCCACTGCTACATGTGAAACAGGCTGCCCACAGGCACAGATATAAACCCAGGCCAACCCCACAGATGTTTGATGGCAGAGGAGCTACTGTGCACTCATGAACACACAAAATATGTGCTGTGATTCTGAAGGTCACAATGCTTCAAGACTTGCTGCAGAAAGAATAAAAGCTCACCTGAAAAGATGGGCAGTTTGAGAAAATGAAAGCTCTCGTGTCATAAGTTAAGTTGTTGCTTGCAGCCAATTTTTGGATAAGCATCTCAAAGACATATTGCAGCAGAGCCATAAATCCAGATGCATGTTGTTCTCAAGCCAAGCTTCCAAAAATCCCATCCTTTATGAATATCTTTATTTACCAATCTGAATTTAATGCTGAGATAAAGAACTTCTGATGAAAGCAGCAGGATATTCGTGAAACAATAAATATTTTCCAATGTATTGCTGTGTCTACCTTTTCAGAGTTTGTAGTCATTCTCTCCAACACTAAGAAAATATGTCTTCATCTAAAAGCAGTGGAAAAAAAGAGTATTTCTGGCCCCCATTTTAATGAGTATTCTGGCTTGATATGTATGCCAGTACTCTGAGGCTCTGTGGGGCCAGTCTTCCGTACTAATTTTCAACTTTTAGAAAGCAGTGTTCATCTCCTTCAGTGTTTCAAAACAGGTATAACATCCTTATCCTGGGCCTCCTGTTGAGCCAGTTCTGCTGTTCCTTTCCCACTGTCCCACTGTGCATTTTGTGCACCAAGGCCAAGTAATGCTCGGACTCTTTTTTTTTCCTTCTCCTGACAACCATTTAAAAAGGTAACAGCTACACAAGACATTGCAAGGCACTGGAGAAACCTACCTGTACAGAGAAACTCACTGAAATACCTAATGAAAGAAATGCAGTTATTTAACTGTATTGTGCCAGAGCTTTACCACTGTCATTCTGCTTCTCCTGTTCCCAGAGACAGTTGAAAATAAGCTGCTTGAAAGAAGAATTACATGCAATATGATTGGAGTTTAACTCATCATTTATCTTGCATCACTAGTGTCCAATAGACATTTCAGACCATTTATTCCATGGACAATGATCTCAAACTATTCCTGGAATTTGAGGAAGAAGATCCCTTTCAGTTACAGTCTAGAATCAGTGGGGTGATTTTGTGAGAGATTAGTTACTTGAATGAAAATTGGAATCAGTCCAAAAAGTTTATTGAAGTGTAAAGCAGGCTGAGTTCAAAATTCTCGGTCTTTACAGTATCTTTTTCATAACCAAAAATCCAGGTGAATGAAGAGTCAATTGAACAAAGGTTATTTTATTACCGGGCTGGATTGTCTCTGCAGCATTCCTATGAAATAGAATGTGAAGATTGCTTACCTTTCAGAGCCATTCATATGGTCATAGAAATACCTCTGCTCCAAAAAGAGGTGGTGTTGCTGGGCCATATGCAAGCAGAAGTCTTTATAAAATGCAAATTGTCTGCAAAAAAGAAAAAGACTACTCAAGCTTCGAGGAAGCTGAAATTCTAGTCTGTTTGCCAAGGCCACAGAAATCTTCAAATATGCAATCAGCAACCAGATATCGTCTGGTGATTAAATGTAACTTCCAAAGTGTCCACAAATACTAAATCCTAGTGCAACTTTCCCATTTATGGTTTAGTGATTAAGATGATCAGTGCATAGAAAATGACTGATTTTTCTCTGGGGGGTTCCTAAGCAGAGCACTTGCGATCCAGCCCTAGAACACAAAGGTGTGAGGCACAAAGTCAAGTTAAGATTTTTCTTTTGAAAGAGAGAAGAAAAACCATAGACAGTGCACATTTATCTGAAGTGTGGGCTGATGATGGGGCTTATGTAAAAGTTTCTTTCAGAACTACCCTTTTGCCAAAGAATGCATTAGCAGATATCTAGAAATAGCAGGTTTTATGTGGAAAACGTTGAAGTTGGTAAGTGCTCAGAGCCTCGTTGCCTATCCTTTCCCTGTAAAGTGATGTTCATCTCCACAAGTGGACAATGTAAACCAGTTATCATAAGTGGATTATGTATGGTAACCATCTGAGAGCTATAAATACATGGTCTTATATGGCTTATTCCAGACCAGCCCTGTACTGAAAGTTCATTTTTATTGCTGAAATATTCCCAGCCATGGTGCAGCTTTCTGTGTGGCAGCAGAGTTGTGGAAGGCTTTCCTGGTCTTTCAGCTTCATCCACTAGCTCTTACATATGGATGCCTTTTCCCTTTGAAGGAAATGTGAAAAATATCATGCACTTTTAAAGATTTACATATCTTCAAATATTTCCCCCCCCCAGCTGTATCAGCTGATGGAGTGAGAAACAAGTAATTTTGCTTTGCAAATAGCATGTAGTTCATTAATGTCCCCGTTACTGAAGAGTAATTTTTGGGGACCCAGAGCTATAATAAACTGCTGTTGGCACACACTTAAGCACAGGGAAGGGGTCAGTTTGCAGAGACCTGCCAAACAGCAAGTGCCAAAGCCAGTCCACTTTGGTGGTAGACCCGCCTGTCTCTGGCAAGGAGATGGGAGGTCCAGGTCTTACACTGCAGTGCTGTGACTGTCCAGTCACTCCCAGGGAGCTGCATCCCTGAACCACATGTCCCATTTGGCACACTGGGCCCTAATTCCAGCTCATGTAACAACTTTCTTACCCAGTGGGAATGTGACTGTCCCACTGCTAAAAACACGGGGAAAGGGTGGGATTCATATTTCTGGGCCTCACCCAGAACAACAGCTTTAGATCCAAATGCCTCAGTAGCACAAGTGATAGATATTCTTTAAGCTGATATTTTTTGTTCTTCCCTTTTGTGCATTTTTCCTTGAAAAATGAATAGGAAAAAGTGGGACAGCATAAGACAATGATGACCTTCTAATATGCCTTCTCAGTTCATGGTTTATGTCTAAAACCCCACAGGCAGACATTTTGTTTCTGTCTCAGATGCATTAACTTAAGAAAACCACTAAGACTTGAAACTTGGAGGCAACTGAAGCCAAAGGCATTTTGAAACAAGTCACTTTCATTGACTGAGCAGACATTTGCACTTGTAACACTGTCAGAGCCTTGCACAATAATAGCAAGATTGCTTTCTGATTTGGCCTCGGACAGTTATACTTCTGGCAAACTCTTAGGATAGAACTGTAAATAACCTGTTTCATTTTGAACTAAAATCAGATCCATATGGATGAATTATGTCCTGCTCATTCCTGGTCCTCCTTTCACCCATCTTTGGGAAGAAACAGAATTACACACCTCACTGAGATAGCAATAAAAAAATACTTGGGTGCAGTTTAGAAAGCAGAAAAAATACCGTTATATTACTGAACCCTCCAAGCCATTTTTTAAATGCAACAATGTGATTTTTTGTTGCAGAAAGCAGGAAAAAAAAAAAATCCTAAGAATGTGCAGGGAGTCAGGCAAATCCCACCACACCCTAAGAAATGAGCTCTGCTGTCATTCTCTAAAACAGAGGGCTGTCATTTGGAAATGTAACAGACATTTTTGTAAGTCCTCTCAGCTGTCTGCCTACCATTTGCTGCTACTTGTGGTTCAGTTATTTCCCAGTAAAATCTGTGCTGTGAACAAAAGGCCAGACAATTACAACAACTTTTCTGGTTGGTAACAGGAACTGGTTACTTTTTCTACCTAAGAAGGATTGTATATTTTATGCCCAAAATTTCTTTTGGGGTCAGCATTACTCCTTAACATAAATATCAAATCTCAGTAATGCCCAGGGACTGGAAAAAAGGTATAACCTCTCCCTTGGGGTTATTGCAGCACCAGTCTGCAATTTTTACATTCTGTTCCTATTTTTAAAGGGTCCCTATGAAAAGCAGAGATTGGTTTTAAAAGCCCCGTTTCCTTGTCAGTAATGTCCATAATCTTCTATAAATAGGAAAAGAGGTATGTTACAGAACGGGCTTCAAAACGAAGAACTCCAACCAATACTTGCAGCTTTGTGATGTCTGGTTGAGTAGAAAGAAAAATTTACAATTACAACCTCCAAAAATGCAAAGTATTATCTGTTAATATTATCTACTAAGCCAGGCTCTATAGGAAAGCAGAAATCACTGTAATAAGTGAACAAACCAAAAAAAACCCCTAAACTCTAAAAGCCATAGGAATAAATGCAGTAAAGAATCACAGCAGCTAAAAAAAATAGCATTTTCTTGCTCAATTGCATTCTAACAAAACACATAATTTGTTGCAAGCTACAGCCCAGCATAAACTGAACTTCTCCCTGTATGCCTAAAGCCTGTCTTACAAGACAAAAAAAGACCTTTTAGGCCTATATGCTTACAAAATTATACAACACCCGAGTGCTCCAGGAAATTCTCTGGTTGGAGACAAGCACACCTGAAGGCACTAATAAACTGATTGGTCTGGACCAGCTTCACCTGGGACCCCTGCCCACACCCCTTCCCTTAGGCCCTCGGTCCCCATTTAAGCTCAAGTTTGGGTACTGTGTGCTGGTTTAGGCTATGCTGTTGGAGTGCTGATCCCTGGCTGTGGTTTATGCCTGGTTTTAGTGCTTATATTGTTACTTTATCTTCTGTTGTAACGTCTCCTGCACCTGCTTCATTCTCTTAGTAAGTTTGAAGTAGTTGAATTTTTTTGTTTTGTTTATAACTGGTGCTGTATATTATGCTTAGATATTGTGGGATGCTGTTCTGGTTAGGTCTGTGCTGGGATTCTCCTTAGGTCCTAGCTTAGCCTTGCCTGGGGAGCTGCAGTGTTCTTGCTGCTGCCTGGTGTGCTAAGTAGAAGATGAATAGATAAGGGCTGGAATGAAACTGTGAAGGGTAAGAGTATAAGTTTTAAAAGTTAAACTAACTGTTCTGTTACTTTAACACTGAGAAGTATATGGGCTTGCTTTAAAATCTCTAGAAGTTGTTCAGTATTTCTTCTATTATGTTTTTTTTAGTTTAATTGGCCTAAGCAAGGGAGGAAAGCTTCTCAAGAGGCAAGGGCTGTATTTCTGTTGCACTGGGCTGTGTGCTTGTCACAGAATCCTGTTTCTGAAACCAACAGGATTAGAGAGTGGGATTTGCTTCTGTACTTGAGAATAGGTTGTTTAGAAAAAACAGATGATTGGATGCTAAACTAATCTTCTGAAAGAACCTACTTACTTTCAGCATGCAGAGGAATGGAGATTACTGATGCCTCCCCAAGAGGAGGGTGCTGAGAAGTGAGATGTTTAATGCTGTCTGTAGCCGGAGCTTTTTGTGTGTTTTGTATATTTGTTCTGAAAGTATTAATATAGGTGTCATATTTAGCTCAAACACCTATTTGCAAAGTATCTGTTTTTCATGAATGGTTATATCAGCAGGTTCCTGGAGACATCAAGTAAGGGATGTGTATGTATTACTACACCTAGGTAGGGGCAGTTAAAGCTATTGGAAGTGTTCCAGTTTCAGTACTAGTTGGATTTGCTCAGCTGCTCATGGTTGGATTTTAATTAACATCCCTCTGTATCTTACTGTAGGGCAGCAAAGCAAACCTGGCATGTTTAGGAAGATTGCCATTGCTGTTTTTGTAGCTTTGTCAGCCTGCTTTTGTTCTCAAAAAGTGGAAGGAATGTTTATTAAAATACAAGCTAGAAGGAGGGAAATACTTGGAGCAGATGTTTAGACTTTTGAGGTTTCCTGAGGCATGAGAAAACAATGGGAGTGTGTAACTATCCTCTACTTTTTGTGGATGATTGCCTAGTAAAAATGTCTCTTCAGATGAAAGTTATCTTTCCTCTCTGACTTGAAAGTAATACCTTTCCACCTGCCAATGCATCTTGTTATTTTGCAGTAGTTTGCAGTGTGTCATGCTGTCTTTGCACTGCTTTGCAGTTTCTGCTTAGCTGTGTGTTTCTCAAAGCACTCAGGGAAGTACAGTGTTGTGAGGGGTTTAACGTTAATGAAGGTAATGTGGAAATGAAATTGTTCCTTTTGTAGCATCTGGGTTTAAGAGGCTTGAACAGCTCTGTGAGCCTTCTTAGGCATAATACTGTGTGCATGCCCTAAATGCCTTTTTTCCCTGGATATCTCACAAAGGTAGTAAAGCTGATGCAGATAGAGAATGACTGATGTGTAGCCCAAGGTCTTCAAGCTCATCTGAGTAGAGCAGAGTTAAATGTGCTTCCTTCATTGTTTTCCCAATAACTTGGTTATGTTTTTTGCATGTCTTCTCAGTACTTTATTCCTTAGGACAAAACAAATACATATGGCTCTTCCCTTTCCAAATGGCCATTTTTCATGTAAGGACAAATGCTGTATTGTTGTGTTTGCTAATAGGGTTTTTGCAGCCTGTTATTTTATATAGTCCTCAGGAAAGATTTCCCTGAGAGGGGCAGGGGGTTGGTTTGAAATACTTGGGATTTTTGGGGGGGAGTATCCTGCTTCTGTGTTCAGATGTACTTGTCAAGCTGCATGGTATTAAATGTAAGCTGAGGGTTTTTCCAGTACCTCCCCTTCGTTTCTACTGGGCAGGAACATTTTACACATCACCAATGCACTGTACAAGTCAGTGCCTTTAAAAACACTTGTGTATCAGAATACTTTACTGAGGAATGTTCATGTTATTGCTGTACTTGTTCACAAATTAAATATTATAGCAAATACTCTGCAACAGCTCATCCTTAATTAATGGAGTTGAAAGAAAAGAGCTGTTGAGATGAAGTGAGTTTGTAGATTTTTTTCGTAGTTACCTCTTTATGGACTCTGAAACTGGGTCCTTGTTTCTCATCTGACTAAAGTTCAGTATAAGAATTACAAGGCTGGATCAGATAAATTTCTGTTAAACTGAGGGTCTCGTCTCAACACTGGTTAATAGCAATTCCTAGTGAAAGAGTACATGTTTGGGCTGTGTGTACCATTTTTAATATTGAAAACACCTGTCACTAATAAGGGTTTCTGGAGCATTTAATTTATCTTTAATTGTCATCACTGGACTCTTGTGAATTTATTTATGCCTCTTTGAACTTGTTCATAGTTCCTGGATCCTTTAGCAGTAGGCTCCACAACTTAATTGTGCTTCATTGCAAAAGTAGTTCCTGTTTTTGCTTAAGGTCTGTGGCCTCATAACCAGTGTCTTGCCCCTTAGATGTAATACTGTAAGAACTAGATAAATATTTTTCTTCCTCTCTTTTTTAGCATTCTATAAACTAAATGCTGCTCCACTGACCGTGGTGGAATCTGGGCTGCTGATTTACTAAGTGAAAGTAAATTCCTGCTCTACATGCAAATGCATCTTGCATTTCCTCCCTTTCTCCCAGTGACTTGACAGTGCAGTATATTAATGACAGCTCAGAGCAGGTGTGAGTTCCATTTCTGTGTGAGGAACCAGTTGTGTACTTATCTTTTGAAAACGTGATGACAGATTGGAAATGCATCCAGTTAGACAATCCATGTCCTCCTCAACACTTGCTTGTGTTGGTGGACGCTGTGCTCAGTCAATTAACAGTTTGTCAACAGCTGATTACAGGATAGCAAAATTAAGATAGCACCTCCTGCTAAGTGGATTTTGCCTCTCGGGATATCAGCACCCTGGTAATGACACTGGGTGTTCAGGCTGAGCTTGGTTTCCTTGCTGTGCAGAACCAGGGTCTGAACAGCTTTTTCAAGCTTTAGAAACTGAAGGCTTTGTCAATTTTCCTTCATAACGATAAGGAGTTAACACTGGCCATGAAATGTCTTGGTGACAAATCAAGCCTTAAGTCACTGTAGGACTGAAGAAAAATACTCTGCTTCACTGAAGGTGAAGGAGCTTTTTAAACATGGAATTGTAGAACAGCCCAGGTTGGAAAGGCCCTCAAAAGATCACCTGGTCCAGCCTTTGATGAAAAAAGGAGCACAGATAAGACTGTGTAGCACCTTGTCCCACTGCAGCTTGAAAGCCTCCTGTGATCCTGTCCCTGGGGAGGCTTGATCTTGACTGAGCTTTCTTGTGTGGTGTAAGCTTGTCTATGAACAGCATGTGTACTTTCCCTTTAGCAGGGCTGTAGGTGTTTGAGGGCTTTTACTGGTCCTAGTCTTGAGAGTCTGGAAGCAGAGCTCAAGGGAAATATGCAAGCATTTCACTTATAGAATCTGACCCCAGTGTTTTAAGACTTATTTGGAAATCTTAAAATGAAGCAATTAAAAATGTAAATCAGTATGGCCCCATGAAAACATACTGAACAGATTTCAGTGTACTCTCCTTCAGGGATAAAAGAACCTCTAACATATCCCTAAACCTCTTTTAAGATGTATTGATTCTAGAAAATACAGTGTCATTCTAAGTGTTCAGGGATTTGACTTGAATTTTGTCATGTTTTGAAATTTTCTGTTGTGGCTGTGCTTTACCTGGAGAAATGTGTGGAGGTGACTCTGGTTTCAAGTCACTTGAAGTTTGCAACACAGTGAAGTCTTTTTTGAATGCTTTACTGATGCCTTCTCCCTTCCTCTCCTTCTCTTCCCCAGCTCTTTATGGCAGGGACACTTGCTACAGGACAGATGTAAACTCCCATGATCTTTGTCATGCTGAGTTCTTGATGAACTCCATGTTCAGCCATGCTTTACCCTGACAGCTTCACTGATTGCATGGACTGGTTTCTAATGTTCCCATTTTTAATGGCATTAAAGAAATAGGGTCAGTACCATTAGATACACTAGACCTGAATTATCATATGAACTAGACCTTTTTCTAGGCTTTTTTCCCCAGTTGTTTTATCCACATGTGTGTTTGAGTAGAAACTGTAGGGGACAGTTCCACATGGGTCTTGCATTGCTGTTAAACTTTATTGACCTGAACCACAAAGAATGCAAGAAATTCTTACTAAAACTAAGTAGTGTGTTAGTAACATGCTGTTTTCTTCTTGGGACATAGGAGCTCAATGCTAGACTACTGATGACTGTTCCAATGTATATTTAGAAAATTCTCTTGCTGCCTCTAGAGACATAATGAACTTATCACCTTGTGCCCTTGTACATATTATAAGTGGCAATCCCAGCTAAAAATGAAATTATTAAAATGACACAAACTGAATTATCTGCCTACAACTTTAGCAGCGTTTTTTCTTATTTTGAAAACAAGGGGAATAAATGGAATTTAGCAAAATGTGCTGTCTGGATTTTGGAGCTTGCAGCTTTTGACAGTCAGTTTGTTCTCTGCCCTGGAGAAAACTCAGCTGTACATTAATACAGGAAATGAAATTACATCTTGGAGGCCTTGGTGTTAGGCAGTCTATGTTGGCTGAAAGTTGGCAGCATGCTCACAAGCCTTCTCACCTCATTTATGGAAACAAGATCTGTCATTGTACTATGTGAAAAATGAGTTCTCTTTCTGGAATCATCTCCATTAATTACTGGGTTAAAACTCAGATTTCCTTGGTAAATTGAATTTGGACTTTGGTAATTATTTTTAAAGGAACAACTGTATAGTCTTGTCTGGACTTTCTTGTCAAAGCATTGCTTCTTAATGCATTTCTTCCATTGCAATAAATTGGAGAAGAAAAAAATGCTAAGAAAGTCATGTGCAAATTGTGCAAGGCACAGTGACAGGTTGAATTATTGTACATTCTTGGGAGGAATGAAAATGCCCTCTCCACTCTGTGCCACCAGCTGCTTCCATGATGTGCCTGGAAGCATGGAAAAGGGCACTCTTAGCTGGTTTTTCTCCTTTGAGGTGATCAGCTGGGGGCACAGTGATAATAACAGGGGACCCTTCAAATTCCTCTTCCCCCCTCTGGCCCAGGAGTAGGGGAGCAACCAGGAAGCTCCTGTGGCTATCAACTGTTTTTAAAATGCTCTGTGAATAATGAGCACTTTATATTCTGTGTCTCCTTGAAACCCAAGAGAACTGGGCTCTTTGCCAGGTTTAAAAAGGTACTCAGGCTGAACACGAGAGATCAAGCATTTTCCTGTGTGAGTTTGGGTTCTTCATTTAGTTTTATTTTTTAAATTCAAACACAGTTGACTTTGAAGCTGTTACACAAGGACACAAAGGACAAGAAAACAAAGTATTGGTCATTACAGGAAGTTGTGAGCTGTAAAGCTTCTGCAGGCTACTTGTGAGGCGTATTCCAGCTGTAAAATAAATGTTACTAAAAATACCTGAAGATCATTGTATAATTTAGTCAGCTTTGAGTGTCAGATCATACAATGGAGCCACATGTGCATATTTTCCGAGGAAGAGAACTGGTAAAATTAGCCTGTTTACTAAGATAGTGCTTGAAGAGGTGCTTGGAGTTGGCATTGTCTCAGGTGTGTAGTAGGGTGGATGCAGTTATCAGCTGAGTCAGAAGGAAAGGTTCTGCTCCCTTCTCTGGCACTGAACAATTCCCCTCACCTCCTGACAGGAAGCATTTGCTTTCCTGTCTGCAAATGGATAGAGGAGCACTGAGAAAAAGCTTTATCTTTTACAGAAATGAAAGAACAAGTCTGTTCTCCAAGAGGTTTTACTGTCATATTTGCATCTTTTTTAATTTAGGAAAGAGTATTGTTAACTAGCAATGACACAATCATTTGGCGTTTTTAAGGGAGTTCTTTCAGCAGTGAGATTCTGTGGACAGCATCCTAATCCAGCTCTCATTGTTTTTGAAATACTTTAGTAAGAAAAATTGTTTTTCAAAGCTTTACTACAGACTACTTTATTTAAATACTAGGAAAACGGTTTTCCTGGATTGTTTCACTGACATACAAATGCTTAAAGCATCCTATGGAAATGCATCATTTCTTGAAAACAGCTTTCTCTGACAATTGCAATGAACTTGCTGGCTAAATGTAGAAATGCACTTACTGAATGGCCCTTCATCTTCTGAGAACCAGCAACTCCTTGAGAGAAGTAATGAGTCTTTTCTGCTACTCTCCTGCAAATGAATGGCACAGTTCACCCCAGATTGCTCCATGCCATCCAACTTGCTTTGTTAGTAAAGACAAATAGTCATAGTTCCCTTCCTTAGTGGTGTGTTCTTCCATGAGCAGTCTGGGACTGATAGTCATGTTGAAACATTGAGTTCATGGTAGAGAAGAGAAATATCTGCTCCAGTGAAATCTTGTTTGCAGATGTTGAAATTAAAAGAATGCTGAAAAATGCTGTTTTTTCCTTTAGTCTGTTTTTTGCATATTCACTCCTGTCAGTTCTGCTTGATATGCTGATGAGCACAAGTTTCTGCATTACAAACTGTGGAGAAGTCATTAAAAAGGAATAAGAATTGGAAAGAAGAGAGATGCTGTTTTTGAATATCCTAGGAGAAATGAAAGCCAGCAATGCAAATCTGTCCTGTCATAGGCCATCCTGTAGAAACAATAGTTCTTTTTAATAGTTCAAGTTATCTTTGGAGAAGTGCTGCAGAACTATTTGAACTGTGAATGTATTATGTGCACTAAAGAGTTATTTAAATGGAAATATCAAAGTATTAATTTTTGCCCAACTTCAATGAATAAATGCTTATTTTTGTTAAGGTGTTTGAGCCCAACCCTGCTCTGGCAAGACTGCCGTATATTTTAGGAAAAGGAGTAAAGGATTCAAATAGTATAAGAAAAAATAAAACCCTGAGCACATGGGAAATATATTTTTTTAAGTTCTTTGAATATTGGATAGTATTGGAGATTAGTCTGGGAGAAATAGAAATATTAATTTAAAATGTTCTGCAAATATATTTGAGTGAAGACAGTCTATATTGCATTAGGATGGGCAAGTTAACAACTCCTGACTTTCAACACTTTACTACTTCCACTAGAATTTCTACTTTGCAGCAGGTGTCTTCAGTTTCTTGTGGTTTGGGGATATATCAGCAATGTGCAAGCACAGAGTGCCCTAAGATTTCCATAGGAAAATAGGGGAGGAGATGAAAAGCCAGAACTGGCTTATACCTTTGTTGCCATCAGCTGTGACCAGGCAGGTGTGAGGCCAAGCCAAGCAGCTGGGCAGTGGGTGTTGGTCAGTCCTGGAGACGTGGGGGTGGGCACAGATCCTGCAGGGGCCAGCGGGAAAGCCTCAGCTTAAGGTCAGTTCCTGGGAAAGGAAGTGCAGGTCCTCACTTGGAGTTTTTTTCACAGCCACTCTCATCAGCAAAGGAACTGACCTTGGGCTCAGCCAGCTAAACCAATTCCCCCAGTTCACTTTCTTAGGAGGAGTGTGTGCTGTGGGCTGACAGCCAGGTCTTTAATGTCAGAGTTAGTATGGTAAGTGTGAGGCTGTTTTGTGTGCTTTGCCACAAGCCCAGGGTGCAGGTGACTACAGTAGAATCAGATGAACGTTTGGCTTTCTGCCTGCTGTCCTTGTTCTTTGTTGTTGGTCCTTGTGATTCAGTTCAGAGTCAAGTGAAACCAGTGGAATTGCTTTCATTGGCTTTTCAGAACCTTGCATGAATAATGTAGGCATCATATTTCCAATGCAGAACTGTACTTTTTAGAATGGAAGTATATTCTAGCTGCTTCTACTCCTGCCTTGTATTTGTGTCCTCAAACACCAGCTCAAATTCTTAGTAATTGTTAAATTAGTGTGAATTTCCAAAGATTCGGATGTTTTGGGTATCACTTGACACAAACTGTGGGCAGCAGTTGCAGCTCTGCTAAGTTTGCCATTGCCCTGCCAGTGTTTTAGTTTACAGTTCACCTAAATATTCACAACCTGCACTATTCTGAGGCTTTGAGCTTGTAATCAATAGGACCTAGAAAAGAAGATACGGAGCTAGAAAGTGAGTTTTATTGGGATTTTTTTTTTGCTCTTGCAGAGATGATAATGATGAACTCCTTCTGAGTTTAAAAATTACTTTATAGAAAATGTACAGGCCCACACTATAAGAATTCAAATTAGTACTTTGAAGGTCAGTAAATTAGGCCTTTCTTCACAGGGGAAGCTGAGATTTGGTAGAAACATTTCATCCCTAGATGACGTATTTCAGCTATGAATTGTCATCTGGTGCCTCAAAGTCATTTCTCCCTGATCTTTTACATAATCGGAGCAGTGTAGTGGAACTTTCCCTTGTATTTTCCTTTTGGGCTAATATCTATCATGTTTCAGGCATTCAGTGCTTATTCAGGAACTGACATTTCTGCCAAAAAGTCTCCATGAAAGATTTCATGTAAAGATGTGGCTTTCCCTTGAAAAGTTTACCTTGTGATAGGTTTTCTACCTTCTGAGTTACAGCGGATCTATTCCTTCTCAACAGTGACACTGTGCAGTGTTGTGTGTTTTTGTGATGGTGTGGACTTATCTAACCAAAGTCACTGCAGTTGTAGTTCTAGTTGAAGGACAGTCATACCTAGAAACAGGAGAAATTTGGTTTCATATGTAGATTAACAATCAGGTAGTATTTTCCCAGACGATTACAACTCACTTGTTTACAGCTACATACAGAGAAATTCACTCTGGGAATGGATCTAAATGCCAAGAGTAACTCAGATTGAAAATGTTGAAGGCAGGGCAGCTCTGAATGCATTAAAGGAAGAGAAGCCACTGAAACATGTTTCTTGGTGGGACTTTCCCCAAGAGGAAAACCTGTTTTCATTGATGTCTATGTAGCATACCCAAGGACCATGAGTGGCTCAGACAGGCCAAGGAAAAAACAAAGGGAATTAGAACTGGAAGCAGGCCCACAGAGTGATGGATAGCTAGTGGATTAGTCAGTACATGGAAACTTTATTTGGCATTCATGAAGTCTTCAGCCGCAAAGAAGAACCACAATGTTCCCTTGGGAGATTATTTTAAGATCCCAAAGAATGTATGTGCTGTTCCTTGGTATCGAGCAATTTCATCACATGCTTATCCAGCCTGGCTTTTTTCATTTAGCAGTGCAAGTGCAGAGCATCCTCTGGATGCATGGTTACTGCTGTTCTACAGGGGGGGGGGAAAAAGAAGTATTCTAGTTTGCAAATGCACAGTAAGCTTTTAGTTTCCCACAGGATCCATTTTGCAGCACACTACAGCTTTTGGATCTCACTTTATAGTCGTGAGTTTTCTGCCATTAGAAAAGCAATGGAGATCCCATTTGGCATAAGGCCATTTAAGGGGAATTGTTTCAGCTGCTAAATGGAAATCTAATTTGAATTAATTGTAAAGCTGCTTTCAGGGTCAACTTTGAAACAGATTTCTTGAAGCTTATTTTTAAAAAGCAGAGATTTTGCTGGTTTTGTTGTTTTGGAATTAAATTGTTTGTGCAATCAAACCAAAATGGGGTTTGAAGTGCAGCTCTGTGTGATGTGGGCATTTGAACCTGAATATCCAAGTAATTGTGATATATGAAATATCCCTTTCTTGTGCAATACATTTTTACCAACATTTGCTATTAGAATATCAAACTATGGATTATTAGAGAGGTGGTGCACAAAAATAAATAAAAGGTTGACTAAGGAACATCCAGCCTAAGAAGTCTTGTCCTTTTGCCTGATCAGATGTTAAAATAAAGCACTAATTACTATCAAAAACTGGGTGACAGGTATGGGCTGATTGAAGCAGATTAAAAGAGCAAGGGCCTTTTTTTGTGTCCTGGAACAGGAAAGCAGTTTTAATGATAACACATGTTAGTTGAGCTGTGTGCTCAGAGTGCCCTGATGAGAGGAGCTCTATAGGTAAAGTTGCATGTCATGGAATGTTTGTTTGTTTGTCTTTCTAAGCATTGAGTAAAAATGAATATGTATATGAGTCTTTGAGACAACTTGAAACATGTACAGAACTTCAGCAAGTATTGGTTTGCCAAAATGCAGTGTTAGCTTAGTTTTAGCAATGTTCCAGTTTACTCTCCAGTCAAGATTGACTGGTGTCAGTGGCTGAGTGGTATAGACAGGCAAGAAAAAGGTTACAATACCTTGAATTTTGCCAGAGAAGGTTAAATAGGATCCAAAATGCAATTATATTAAAACTAACTGCTTCATATTGGATGATAGTTGCAGCCTTGAGGTTGGCAGTGTCAGGAGGTGACCCTTTCCTCTCTTTTCTTCTCTTGCATGTACATGAATGCTTTCCTCTATCCTCCTGTACATAGGCATCAGAACTCAGACCTGAAGGAACTTCCTGAAGGAACCAAGATGCTTGGCATCTTGGATCTGGTCTTCTCTCACACTGGCCTGGAAGGATTAAAAGTGGGCTCAGGGGAGGCCCTAAAAATAAGTGTTACTGCAGTTTTGCTGATGGTGTAATATGCAATGTGGGAGTGCAGCTGGATAATAGACTGGACTATCTGTAGTCTGTTTGGAAAAAAAGACAAGAGGTCTGTTCAAGCTACCTGTAATATTGTGGGGTGGGGATGTGCAGGCTGGGAATGGTCAAGATAGTCCTTAAAAATACAGTGTTAATTAAACACATGGTTGTACTAGTGCTGTTCTTAATGACCAGTGATGATGAGCAGACTTGGTGTTTGGGTGGAATGACTGACCCCTGGGCAATATGTGACTGTTGCTTGTAGAAGAGTTTAAGGGGAAGTGTAAGAGTTGGCTGACTGGGTACATGAAGGAGAGAACTTGGATATTTTTGTTTTCATCTGGCTTTCTAATAATAGGACCCTGTTGTGCTGTTTAGCTGTTGTGCAGTGTTATACCTAAAGAAACTATGGCCCCTGGGATGCTGACAGAGCAGCCAGGAGGTGTGACAGACCTGGGGGCAACAGCCATGAGGGGCAAGTTCTGGAGACAGTAGGACTTCCTTAGCCTGCCACAGGCCAAGAAAAGAGGTGATTCTGTCATTGCAATAGTGGGTGAAGGCATCTGAGCTCGTGCTGTGGCAGAAGATGCTGAAAAGACTCAGCATCTGTTTCTGATACTTTAAATTCTCATCTCTAATAGACAGTTGGAAAAGCAAGGTGTGTGCAGTGTGTGTTTTGCTGTTGCCTGATGTAGGGGGTGAATGCTATAACCAGGTGATACTGTCCCTAGAGAAAATGCTGGGGAAAGCAGTGTAAAGGAACTGAGTGGCTTCTTCCACAACTCATGCAAGACCAGTGGAGTTCATTAAAAGTGGAGTAAGCAACCCTTGCCAGATCCAGGCTGGGGCCATGCTCTATCTCCAAGCCCATCCCAGCTCTGGAAGCCAAGGACTTGGTTTGCACAGCACTGAACCTGAGCCAGCCCAGCCCAGGCAAATCCCATGTCTGCACTAGGACCTGTGCAATAGGTGGCACTGTTATTATATGGCTTGAGCAAACCATCCCCAGTCAAGTGGGAGCTGCAGTCTGAAAATGTGTGTGGTGGGCTGGACAGCAAGGGGAAAGCTGCTGTTGCAGCTCAGGGAATCAATGGGCAGTGTGTTCAGTGTCCTGCAGAAATCAAATGAGACGTGTAGAAGCAGCATGAGTGTTGTTCTGAGCTGTGGATGCTGTAAGCACACTTCTGCCTTCAAATATACCTGTGTGATTCCCCCCAAAATTAGCAAGACTTTGAGTGCCTGGCATAATGCAGCACTTCAGTTTGGGGGTTTTTGCTTTGAAGCTGAAATGTGGCAGGTCTGCATGCTTTGTTCCCTCTCTGTTTTCTTCTGCAGCATTTACAACTGCTTATGCCCTGTGTTCTTCTCTCTAGAAAGGAAGGTTTTCAGAGTGTTGTGATTCCCTGTTTCTAAGTGACTGTATTTTAAATTTTCTACTGCTGTGAGTGACGTAAGTGGCTTGAGCAGAGGAATTGTGTTGCTCTAGGTAGCCAGCATGCTCATCAAATGTGTGTGATTGAGATGTAGATGATATTTCAGGATAGCTGTGCTAATTTCCAGGTACTGAATAAACCTCACATTTCCTATTTCAGTACTTTCACACTTCATATTTCAGTAGGTGAAGGCTCTCTGTGCAGGGTGGATACCCAGTGGAGACAGACTGTTCTAATTTTTAGAATCATGAAAGGCTTTTGACACTTGCTCTATTAATTTTCCACTAAGGACAGTGAGTCCTTAAAATAACTGTTTAGCTAACCTCTGTATGAAAGGGGCTCTGCTTCTTACTACTAAAATTGGAAGCACTCATTGTTCTAATGGATTTTGGCTCTTCTCTGCTACTTCACCTTTATCTCTTAAGCATAGATGTTATTGTTTGAATGTCGGTTTCCTGAATAAAAAGATAAAATGTGCATTTTAAATTAATCCTCCTTATCCTCTTTGCTGCCCTCTTCCCTTACAGTTTGCTTTTAGCTCACAACTACTGAACAACAGTGCAGTTGCTATTGTGAGATCCTGTCAGCTAAACCAACACCAGAGACTTGGCCTGGCTTTTCTAACACACCTGTTCCTAGGCTGGGGCATGATTTTACTAACCCAGTTAACAAAGACAGTCTTCTATTGTGAGTTAGAGGTGTATGGGCTCTGTTTTGTGCTGTCAGTGTATTACCAATTATCTCTGTGTTAAGTACTTTATCCAGTTTTGTTTTTTTCCTCTTCCAGAAGTTTAAAAGCCTAGTGTGAAGGCTCAGGGCTGTTTCGATGGATACTTCAGTGATTCAAGCCCCCTGCCTGGTATATCAGGCTTCAGGGATGTATTCACTTGCTAACCTCAAATCCTAAAATCCCAACTGAAGCATTAGCACCAGACTTCAAAGTAATTTCCTGACTACCTAGAAAGGGATAGAAATCAGCTGCAGCTGTATACAAGGAGAATGAGCTGAATCGTGGAGTTGTATCACACATTTGCATGCAATTAATTTTCATCTGATTTAAGATCTCAAATTTTTTTAAAAGGGTAAAGATTGCTCTCCAGAGGCTTTTTATAAAACTGCTTATCTTCCCTGTGTCTCCTTGTGAGGGGGAGAAAGCTTGTTCTAAAACACTGGAAGTCTGTGCTGTGAAAAACACATATGAAGCTACCCTAGCATGACATTATTCATTGGCTGCATTCAAGAGAAGTTACATAAAAATGTATGGATCTGCAGTGTTTGACTTAATGATTAGCTAACTTACATTTGATTTTTGTTTATTTCAAATCAAAAGATTTCCAATGGTGTAGTATGTTCAGCAACTGAAAAATATGGAAGTGAAGTTGGACCTGTAGTTCCTGATGCATGCTCTGAGACTGTCTCAAATACTGTTACTGCTGTTTTTCTTCAAAGATACCCAGTTTAAAGTTGCTCTCATACTCGGTCTAATGAACACTTTCTCCCTTTTCAATAAGCCTTTAGTGCAAATGGTGCAATGAAAAATATTGCTGGTTTTGCTTGTGTTGAGGTTCCATTTTTTCACTTCTGTTACTCTCATATTGCTGTGATGTCTTCTATGCCCAGCAGTACACAATCAACCTGTGACTGCTGCCTCATAGATTTCAATGTTGACATGAATATTTTAGGGTGATCTTAACTTGTTTCCACTCATTGCTTAGGCATTGCACCTGGGACATCTGTAGGTATTGCTTCCAGGATATTCCCAGGTTTGTGTGTGGATAGTGTGGTGATGGCCCAGTGAGGAATTTGCTTTCCTCTTCTGGCATCCATGATGGTTCTGACTGCACAGCTTGCACCTCTAAGTGTCTGGGTCTGTCTTTACACTGATCAGCCCCTGCTGCTGGACAGGTGCTCACCAGGGCTCCCAGTGAGCATCTGCAAGGGCCAAAGGCTCAGGACTGACTCAGGCAGCACTAACGGTGACCCAAACTGTGCCTGCAGAGGCAGCAGGGGCAGTCAGGATAACTTGTCCACTGTGGTGCAGCTGCCTCAGCCATCAGTTGTCACCAGGCAGCAAAGAGTTGGAGAAACAGATCTCTCTCCAGCAAACTGCTACACTGACTGCAGAGGTGTTATCATAGAGCCCTGCACTGTGTGAATGGAGCCAGTGCACGAATGGCAATTTAGTTGGTGTTATCTGAAGGGCTATGAGGATACTGACTGGTTTAGATGGGGGATAAGCACTTCAGCTTCCCAAGTGAATTAGAGTGCAGTCCTTTAGACACTATTTACAAAGCCTGCAGCTTTTATAATGTTCTTCACTGTTTACCATTCCTTTTTATTGTGTTTTCCAAGCTTTTCTGTGACAGGAAAGGGCTGAATGTCCATTATTCTTTCCAGGAGCAGCAATCATTCGAGAAGGTTGCAAGTGAACTGCCTAAAATGTGTGAGCAGGAGGAAGAAGTACTATTAGCATTAGGTTATAAAACTGCTTGACTTGTTTCTTGTGCAGAACATGCCTTGAGTAACTCCTTCTGTTAGGAAGACAAACAGACATGGCCCTATTAATGTCTTGTTCCTTCTGAAACTCATGTGCAACCCTGTTGCACCAGAAAGAATGTGCTGTTTTAGAATACCTTGACCACACAGCCAAAGCTGATGTAAAGATGCTTTTCTTTAGAGTAAAGCTGCTTCTACCTGCAGTGCAGATGATTGATGGAAGGGATGTTATGTTTTGACTGCAAATCACAATAGGTTTCAACTGTCAACAAGAAATCCTACCCTCCATCCTTTTGCAGTAAAGGAAATAAGTTCTAAATCTTCTGGTAGAATATTAAGAGAACAGTTGCAATTGGGCTGCTAACTCAGTTTAAGGAGCTGTTGAGGCAGCTCCCAGCTTTCTTTACAGAGTTTATCAGCTCACCAGCCTGTAGAAGTTCAGGTGGAAGATGTGCTTTGGGCCCTGACATCAAGAGCATGTGTAAATGGACAGAAAATGAACAAAATCCCTGGGATTCCATTTACCTTGTTCCTTCCCAATTGTGCAAAACAGTCATCAGTCCAGTAGCACACACACTTAGGCTGCCCAGCTTTGCTTTGGTAGTATTTGTTGTGTGCAGGTTGTTTTAGTTGCTCTCACGAGCTCCTTCCTTGATTGCTGCAACTAAATGAATTAATTAGCTGCCCAGTCGATGGCGGCAGCTCATGAGATCAGGGCAGTACATTGGCTTCCAGGAGAACAATCCCATTTCCTTCAGCAATTGTCATAATCAGGGAGGCTGGAGTGGAGCTAAGAGCAGCAGTGACTCAGAAGTGATAGCAGTAGGTATGACGTGGGCAAGGGGGTTAGTGTGCAATGGCATTAGCACACTTGGCTGGCTGGGGTGCAGGTATTGCATGGGCTGAATAGCTCCCTTCAGGAGGATGGTGCTGGAGTAAGGTACTTGGAGCCTGGATGAGTTTTATCTACACTTCCCACCATATTAAGACTATTTTGTGTTTGTAGACCACACAATTGTTTGACAAGCATGTTCTCAGGCAGCACATCTCAAAGTACACAGCTTTATAAATAAATCTGCCATATGGTTTGTCAGGGAGGTCTCTGACGCCTTTCACACATGCTTAGTCAGAGGGTATTGCACACAACCCTTGGCACGTGACAGGAGAAGCATCTGCTTTGTGACATGAAGACAAGTGTGAAATGCAAGTAAATCACTTTAGTTTGTGTTACTGGAATACCCATCAGCCCTGTTTTGTATATTGGAGCTGGACTCTGCCAGGCACTGTGCAAATGGAACAAAGCTGGTCCAAGTGCTTAAAAGTCTTGCCATGCTGGATTAAAAAAAGTACTAATATCAAAGACAGTTGGGAAGAGCCTCTTGCATTACTGCATTGAGATCAGGCTCAGAGGGCTATAAAATAACCAAATATTCTAATCTGCTCCAAACCTGGCATAACTCAATTGAAATCACAGATAGCACAGCAAGGTTGATCTCACAAAAAATAAATACTTTATTCTACTGTCCAGCCTTCTCCATGATCTGCCAGAGCATGCAAATATGCTTGCAAATGCTTTTCAGAAACAGCCTTTCCTTAGTAAGCCTTAAGAAAGCAGCACAGTTGTTTTAGATGTTATTTATTAAATATTGTTTAATTAAAAACTGGTTTAACTTAATTTGGAGCCTGAAACAATTCCCAGTAATGCCTTTGAGAATATTTTATTCAAGTTTATTAGCAATTAGATCTAGCCCTTAACCCTTTGGAGACTGCCAACAATGTGTATTTAGGAAAAGAGGCTTAGTATTCATTTGGTCAGCTGTCTGGAGACTGCAAATGTTCCAAGGATTAAATAGATATTTATTTTTTTTGCCACTGGGCAAAGCTGTCTGCCAAGTTTTCACCAGATGCATGTTAATAAAGCTGGGATTTATAAGCAGTTCTGATGCAGGGATCAGAGCAATCTGAGTGACTCAGAGCTGCTCGTGGGGTAAGCAGCTCTCCAGTGCCTCCTCTTAGCCCCTGTTTGAACCAAGATGCTGTAAGTAAATTAAAGTATTATTTGGTAGTCAATAGCTAGACTGAAGTCTGTTCTATTAGCTGACAAGTGGCATATCCCAGAAGAGCTGTGTAGTTGGCATTACCTGACTTATTTGGGAATCCTCAGAGAAGCCAAGGGCCACATAGTTCTGAAGGATTTATGATGTTAGTGGCAAGCAGCAGTGCCCAGATCAGGCTGCAGTTCCTTGCCAGAAGCAGATGGGAAAGGTCGTGTTCCTGTCTGCAGAAGGTGTTCTGGGCAGCTGGTGTGACACTTACAGGATGAACGTTCCTCTCTGAGCACAGGAGTCAGATTAGAATGATGTTTACTTGGCCGAATGCTTTGGCTGCTCAGGCAGAGGTTTAAGAGCTGCAGACTGAGGACACCCTGCAAGTAGCACCAGTCCAGCTTTTGGAAAGGGCCTGAGACAGATGACAGTGGGAAGTAGTTGATCTAGGCTTAAGGTTTGCCACATTCAGTCTAAGCACGGAGCAGCTGTTAACTACAGGAACAAACTGAGGTGAGCAGGGAGATGTAGGAGGCACCTTCACTTCCAACCCACTTCTGCTGACAGGACATCAAATGGGCACGTGTGTATGGGGGGTGCAGGAATGTAAGGTTGGGAAGGAGAGTTTCCATGTCCTGTTCTTCCTTTCAAGGGGCTCAGAAGGACTTGTTTCCTGAAACACACAAGATGTTGAGTTTCAGTGGCAAAGATGAGTCTTCTGTGACCTTGCACTCTTTTTTCTTATTTTTTTCCTTTAACTGGTAGTGTAGATGAGTCCTAAAGCACTGTCACTTATTCACAAAGGATCCCAGAGCTGAAGCTGAGACAAGAAAATCTTCCCCCAAGAAGAGTCAATATACCTGCTATGTGGCTCCACAAATGTCTATGGTCAGTTTAGAAACTGAAGAGCCCTTCCCAGCAGCCAGAGTCCTTACTGCCTGCAAATATAAACACAAGAGTTACTGTGCATGACTGAGACACCAGATTTCTTTTTTGTGTGTGTTACTGTGCAAGTGAAATAAAATCAGGGTTTCCTGGAGTGTGATTCTCTTCCAGGACTGCTTTTTTATGATTGGTCCAGGGGACTTCTTGCTAGAGACTTATTCCCACAAACCTTTATGTTCCTGTTGCAAATTCAGTCTGATGTTTTGTCTCCTTTACTGCTCTTCACTAAGTTGTCTGCATTTTTAATATTAATAGGTGCTTCCTTCAGAGCTATGTATTCCCATGTGACCATTCTGCAGATTTTAATTCTTGGCAAATAAGATAAAAAAATAGCTATTTCAGAAAGGAAATCCTTTGATAAGGTAGATGGAGGTGTGATTGCAAACGAGCAATTTAGGAGACTGAGGGTGTTTTCTAGTTCAGTCTAGCCCTTATTTCATCTTGGGCAGTTGAATTAACTTCGTAATTTCTTTTTGCTTGTTGCAAAAGTAGCAATGATACCCTTTAATAAGGATTTGTAACTTGTTAACTCCTACAAGGTTCTCAAGCTGTCTTGCTATATAGTATTGAAATACACCTTAATCAGAGCAGGATTATTACTCCAATTATTAGCTATTTTTGCATTTTGTCTAAACTGAATGAATGCCTATGTGAGCCTTTCATAATTCATACTCTATTAGAAACAACTGTTATTACCACATGAAGTGCAAAGCAAAGGTAGGTGAGAATAAAGACACATGTTTTACAATGTATTAATTCTGGGCCATTTTAGAGAGAAAAATACTTAGTGGACTACTAAGGCTAATATCTGTTCTCTAGGCTGCTCAAGGTCATAGATAATGGATGATGGACCTTTCTGTGTACAATATGCATTATGCATAGTTTTTGGACAAGTTGTAATCAAGTCTAGGATTTATGCCAGTTCATTATTAGAGAAATTTATGGCGTTTAGCACTTAGGTAGCATTTTACATTTTCCAAGGGGCATTATAACTGATTAACCCTTGCACATCTCCAGAGTGCAACTGTTGCCACAGGTGTGAAATACAGGTACTGGGAGGGATTTTTTCCAAGTTAATACTGAAGCAAGAATTAAACCTCAAACTGTTTACCGTTTGTCTTGTGATCCATTTAATAGGCCTCCTTTTATCTCCAAAAAGGAGTTGCTAAAATGAGTGGGTTCGTAGAATTCAAGAGTGTTCTGGCTTATTTGAGGACTGGGTTTTATTATGATGACAGAAGTGAGCAAGTAAATATGAAATGGGAACATCCTGTCATCAGGTCTTACACTAACAACATCCTGCTGTGGCTTAGCATGGACCCACTGCTGCCAGGGAAGTGAGGGGGTAATGTTTTTTTAATAGATTTATCCCTCTTGATTGACTTTTGTACTCTCCAAACACAAGATCATAAATTGCAGGTGACCAAGTGAAAAGTTGAAAACTGCACTGAATGGAACACAGGAGGGACTGAAGAGGCATAGAAAGTTTCTTGACTAATGGAGTTGTTGTTATGAGTCATTATTACCTGGGCTTGCCGAAAGCCTTCTGCTGGTTTTCTGTTTGCTAATTACCTATGACTGTAGGAATGCACCTCTTAAAAAGCAAGTTTCTTTTTTCTTCATTGGGGAAAAAAAACAGTTATGATTTTAATGAGCAGACTTTTAGCCCTATATTAGACAAATGACCAACAGCTTTAGACGAAGATCCTGGATGGCTCCATGTTTCTTGTGCTTGCCCCCAGCAGCCCTGCCTTTCCCAGGGAGTGAGTAGAGTGTTCTTGTGGAAACCCTCTGGGGCTTGTGACTTAAAAACAGCTCATTTCCTGAACTTCCATGCTGTAGGCTCAGAATCAGTATAAAAATTGGAGGTTTTTTTTCTTTCTGTGTGATTTCACTGTCTGGGTTCACTTGCCACTCTCATTTGCTGTTTCCATGTTGCAGGGCACGCTTTGAGTGTAAGGGAGAATTGAACCAATGTGATTAGACTTGATAACAGAGGTTTGTTTGTTCTAACCATTTCCTAAATTAGTGTTTGCCAAGCTACTGTGAAGCACTAGAGCCAGGGAGTAAGGAGCACCAGACACAATTTAAGTGGCATCTAGCTTTTAGTTGTTTTCTGCATTACACAGACAGCTCTGTCCTTTGGATACTGTTATATCTGCTGCTTTTGCTGAGCTTTCCAGAATTGCCTGATGGTTTGTTTTTTTTTTTTCCACCAGCCTCTTTCTGCTTTTAGGAAGGAGAAAGTTTTTCTGTCAGGGGTTTAGTTTGGTGTGATTTTTTTTTTTTTTAATTAAAAAAAAAAATCTCTGGGCAGGACCTTAATTTGCATGGATTCTTATAATCCTACTGCTTTTTTGAGAGATTACCTTTTGTGTAATTTTCTGTTTCTCTCGTGGTTTCTATTTGTTTATAAACATTTGTAAGTGTGATGTATCATTTGTGCCTGCTCCTCTGAACTTTCTTCTTCCTTTTTCATCTATGAAATTGTGTAAGAAAAGAGCTCTTTAGAAAGTCTCCCCCTATCTGTATTTCACTTTGAAGTCAGTGTATCTTTACAAAATTGGGGAAGCACAAACCAACCACGTTGGGACCTATTTCCATGTTTTTTTGAGGTAGTTGCTTTTTTACTCTAGGAAGGACATTGGACGTTCTAAAGAATAAATGTTTTTTCTTCATAAGTGCCCTGTGTTTTAATCAAAATTGCTGTGGCTGTTCATATTTGCATTCAAATCCCATTCCTGTTTTCCTACATGTTAGATTTTAGAGTAAATTATATGGGCAGAATAAACCAAGGTATAATGAAAGCTAAAATGATCTCAAAGGGGCTCAGGTTCTGATGTGCATTTGAAGTCACTCTAATCGGAGGTTCTGTTGTGAAGTTTGAACAAAGAGAGAATGACAGGATAATGATACTGTGAGGGCATAATTCATCTGGATATCTTTCAGTTCCCCACACCATTAGGCCTATTAAGAATCTGAGACACTCTGAAGAGGCATTAAAAACTGTTGATGAGAGAAGTTCCCATCAAAGTCCATTAGCATAAATGAGTGGTCAGAGTAGCTGGGGCTGACATATTTCATATTCTTTTGCTCTAAGAGCAAGTCTGAGTTCCTGAAGAGCTTTCAGGCTCAATCTTATTCAAGATGATCTCACATGCCACTTAGCATTCCCATTGCTTTTCAGGCCCTTGTGTGAGGAGCAGCATTCTGAGAACAAGGCATGCATTCACTCCAGGACATAAAAGAAAGGTGGGAGAGGGGAAAAGACCTGAAGCATGGCTGCAAGGGAAGACAGTTTCCTGGGTTTTCAGCTTTGCATACTTGGTACAAAAGGACCTCAAAATGGTCACTAGATATTTTATGGAAAGAAAAAGCTCCCATTCTGTTGTCAGAACAAATAATGCATCCTCGGATATTGAAGCAGCACATGAATGCAGGAGACATCATAACTTTGTGCTGTAATAAAGCTGATATTAAGTACAGTGACACTTAGGAGTTCAAATTGGGCTGAGCTACACAGAAAGGCTGTTAAGCAAAACGTGTAGCTTTTTACAAAGAAGTTAATAATTTTCCTTATTTTTGGCTGCAATAGAAGTCACCTCAGCTAATTCAGATTTGTCTATAAATGTCTGTATCCACCAAAAGTTAGGAGAATGCAGTGCTCTGACTCAGCCTCCCATGGCAAACAGCCAGGATGCTCCACCTGCCAAGGTGGGAGCAGCAGCATCAATGGGGTGTGTGGCTGGGCTTCACAACA
Organism: Scytalopus superciliaris; assembly: GCA_013400415.1. Classification (NCBI taxonomy): domain Eukaryota; kingdom Metazoa; phylum Chordata; class Aves; order Passeriformes; family Rhinocryptidae; genus Scytalopus; species Scytalopus superciliaris. The sequence goes on along the minus strand of VXBX01008695.1, from coordinate 3,318,744 downwards.
GGGCTCTGAGCAGCTTGTCCCAAACTGCCCCTATAAAACTCAGGCAACCATCAGTCAGACTTAAGAAATAAGAGGCATCAGCTTCCAAAGTGTTTAAAAAACAAAAGGCATAAAAACTTGCTACAATGGGAAAGGGACCTGAAAGCAGAACTGGGTTTGGCACTGCCGGAAGTTTTGTTGTGGTATCAAGACCCTCCTCCCACTTAGCCCTGGCTGAGCATCTTCTGTGGTGGACACCAGGAGTAGCCTGCAGCAAGGCAGGGAGGGCACTGGCAGCATAGCAGTGACAAGGGCATCCCCCTTGGGGAGGGAAGTTCTGCATGTTAGCATGTGTTGAATTCTGCCTTGTGCTTTTCTGCTGCTGAAAACACAGCCACTGGAATGGGGAAATTGGGATAAGTATGTTAGAAATCAGAGTTTTAAAGCAAATTTAAGTTGAATTATAGCTACTTGTTCCCTCCCTGAGGTGGGTATGATCTTAAATCAGAGGTTTAATGGTTTGTTTTAGCTCTGTTTTCAAAGAATAGCTCAGCATGCAAATCAGAGCCAAATTTCTCCATGCAGTTTAGGCAGTTAAATACCTGGCTGTGTTTTCCTTTGGATATTTTGGCATTGAGTATTCATGAAGATATGGACCTCCTTAGGGGATCCCAGACTGGGCTCAGAGGTTTTGTGAAAATCTGGATCTAATATACAAGCAGAGTGCATGTGCAGATGTGGTCCAGTGCTTACTTAATCCCACTTAGTTACATACAGGCAGTTCATTATGTTTAGCTGTCTTAGAGTAATTACAGCAAGTTTTGTGCTTATTTTAATCATGCCACGAGAACAAATTTTAGAGGAAGATTTTCTGTGTCTCTTCAAATAGCATTGCAATAGATTCAGAAACTGAATTTGGTTTTACTTGTGATTTAAGTTCAGAAGTGTCTTAATACAAAACAAAATTCAGTATTTTAATTGTGTATTTATTCATTTAAACTGTTTACATTCCAAGCAAATTTGAAATGTTTACTTGTAATTATGTCTTAAAATTATTTGCTGAAGGAGGAGAAAGGTTAAATCACTTGTTTATTAGAATGCTGTGCTTATTCATGTCAGCATAAACATGTGAAGTAGGGAATGAAATTATATCCTTAATAGCTGACAGTAGAACAGGAATATCTGTAATCATGCTTGTGTTTCTTTGCCAGTTGGTCATATTGTGATAAACAACATGAAGCAGAAATAGTATCTTAGAGGGATCAGCCACTAACTAATGCCTCAATATTCCATGCAAGCATGGATCCTTAAGAGGCATATCCTGCACATTTTTTGTCATCTCTGACATCTCTTTGAAAAAGCAGTAGCAGTCACCAAATGTTGTTCTAAGCAAGGTTGTTTAGAGCTAGAGATTTTTTCTGTTAACAAGTAGTTTCATAGCTTTAGGTTTCCATTCAAGTTATCCCTTCAATAATTACATACCCTTCAGTGTGTTTTGATTCCAAATGTAATAAATGAGTAAAAGATAGGCTAGAATTTTTCATAGTAGCATTGTGGTCCTTGTACTGTCCAATAACAGAGGGTGTGTTTATGACTTGTATGTTGATCCCAATTGTTAAACCACATTCCCAAATTATTGGTGGTCAATCTGCCAGCTCTCTTGATCCCTTTGGGTGGGTCCCACCTGGCCCCATAGGCCTGTGGGTGTAATTGGGGGAGCAGATCAAGGGCTGGTTTTCCTTGGATTATGGGGGCTTCATTCTGCTTCTTTCTTCCAGTTCAGGGGGCTGGCAACTCTTAAAACAGCTGGTCTTAGCATTGAAGATGGAGCCAAAAAAGGCATTAAGAACCTCAGCCTTTGTCACTGTTTCCCCTGGCACCCAATACAGGATAGATATTCTCCTTTGGTGTTGCTCTGTTGCTTTGGACCAATTCCTATCACTGGGATCTTTGCTTACTCCTAAGTGGCAATTCAATTTTAATGGTGAGAGACCTAAACTATTACTAAAGGAAGATTTGTGGTAAATGCTTATACTCTCACCTCTTGCTTTACTCTGTCTGAAATTCCAAAGGCTGTATGTGCAGGTATTTACTAGACATGCTTTTACTCTGTATCTTTGCTCTTGACATCATCTCAGTCTTGCAAACTGGGAAATTTACTGGTCTAAAGTTGGTTCTTTTGTACAAGTTCTGACTCTACACACACTGTTTTTATGCTTTTCCTGTGCTTTTCAAATGTTTTCATGTGAAGCCACCTGGGGTTACAGCCTGGTTAAACAATTGGGGAATTTGGTCTGTTAATGGAAAAAAGCTCTGGTTATCCATGTTTCCTTTCACCCTTCTGTGTAAGACTCTCTGCTGTAAATGCCTGTTGACTGACAAGTTGCCCACAGCAGATTTGCATTAGCATTGTCAAGGAATTCAGGTAAAAGTGATTTATGAAAATCAAGGCTGAACCTGGAGTGACACAAACATATAAGTGCAACTTAAAAATAATATATGCCAGAATTACACTACAGAGACTTTGATAATTTGAGAAGAATTTTGTTGGAAATGCAAGTGCCAGTGCTAGGAGCCTTATTTCTGAAATATAAAAGGAATTATTATTAGTGTATTTTAGAAATATACTGTAATGAGTAAAGATCTTTCTTTTAATCTGATCTATTGTGTTCCACCAGTTATATTTGTATTACAATACATGATGAATATTCATGTGTAACTCCTCAAGCAGTTCTCTTAAAATTGATACTAAAAGGCTGAAATTATTTGCAATGTGGCAATTACTGACTGCAACAAAATTGTTCTCTACTGAACACTGGCAAAAAGCAAATCACTGCCAGAAATGCTGCTGTTGCAGAGAGCGTTAAATAGTGTAAATCACAAAGCTATTATAGTGTTTAATATAAAATAGTTCACTAATGGATCACAAACTGTGGTAGTTACACTTAGAACACTGACAACAACCAGATCAGACAAATATTAGGGTCTTTCATTGCATGAGTATTTGAAGATCACTATATTCCTTGATTACTTGGCTGTTAAACAGTTACTAGTGATCTTGGGGATTGTCTTCACTGGGTGAGTGCTGCCATGCTTTGGAGTGTATGTTGGACTGTGTTCTTAAATCAGGCCCACCTTTCAGGCCCAACTCCTTGGCATTTGGGGCAGCAGTGCTAGCTGGCTGCATTTTAGGAGAGCACCACCAGAGCTGTTTTGGCCCAGGATGATGTAGAGGCCCTTGAGGTACAGCTTCCAACTGCAACCCCTCCCCTTATCTGTGAGTATCTAACTTCCTTCTCTGTACTGTGGTGGGTTGAACTGGTTGCCCCAATAACAATGAAGTTTTTTCCTGCTCACTGATGTGAGGATGGGCAGATGGAGGTGTACAGATAGATATATATGTATATATGCAGTTTCCTTCAGAGGTCCTGGCAGCATTCCACATGTGCTTTGCTTGGTTGCTTCCCTGTTCCATGTGGGCTATAACTGTGTTAGAATGGTTGGCTTTTAAATCATGAATTGAGGGGAAATGTGAGTGTTTTGCCAACATGTTGCTAATACTTTTCTCTCCAGGTAAGCAACTTAGTGAAATATGGAAAACTTTAGATCTAAGTGTGTGATGCAGGTAAAGCAAGCAAAGCTAATAAAGAATGAACAGTAATGCCAAGGGAAATGATCACAAATGCAATGTAGCAATTTCTTGGTCTGTCTGGGGACATTCACGTGTGTGCTGTGGCACAGACAAAGCAGCCCTGTTTGCCACTGTGTCAAACCCAGTTAGCCCTGGAGAGCCTTCATAGGTCAAAGAGTGCAGTGTAACAAATCCACGGAGAGCAGAATGGTCTCTATGCATGTAGCAAGCCTGTTTCTGCAAGTGTGACTTCAAGAAAGGCAGAGAAATATCACGCTTCAGGGAGTTTACTGCAGACAAGTAAACATCCAAGATCAGGAAGTTACAAGGAAAATATGTCCAAAATCATAAGGACAGCAACTAATTAGCTAAACAATGTCTTCAGTACATACAGCTCTCTTTGATAATGTAATTTTTCATGCACAGCTGATCTTGCATTATTTGATACTAAGGGACACACATAATAGCCTTTTAAATATTTAATAGTATTTTCATATAATGAAACCTGTGGCTGATATTATATTTTATACATAAAGCAACCTTGCCTTTTTCATTTTCTACCTTTAAAGATGTGTTGTACATTTCTCTCTCTCCAATTTATAAGAGACGGCAGGTTTCTGAGTAGCTGGAGACATAAAATACCTAGCAGCAAAATGGCTTTTAACTCATTTTTATAGCACTGCAAGGCAGTATCTTCCTAATGGCCTCTTCTCACACCATAGAAATGCTGCCATTAGAGGAGGGCTGGGCTGGCTGTATCTCTTAGAAAAGAGGTTGTCTTTCAGAGGTTAAGGCTCTTCATTAGGGTTCACAACTGTATATATTCAAGCAAAAATAGAAGCCCTGTCTGTTTTCCAAGCTTTGAGATGTTTTTAAAAAGGAAGTTTTTTGCAGAAAAGCCTCTTGAAGCTTAACTTGTTGGAAGCAGTGCAGGCCAAATTCAAATAGCTATTGCATGTAGTATGTGCTACTCAAATATGAATCCCCCCCCCCTTTTGCCAAAATGTCAAGTATCTCCAAATAGATTCCCCTGTTACCCTAACAGGCATCCTCTCATTAACTTTGTTGGTGAAGCCAGAAAGCCTTTACTTGGGAATACAGCAGAAGTGTTGCCAATAGAACAGCTGTGTGTTGCTATGACTAAAATACTACATTCCCCCTATTCCTCGGGCACGGCCAGGTACACATTGCAATTTTCCCAGCAGGTCCTGTGAGTTGACAGGGGGAGGGCACAGGTAAGATGGAGCTGTGAAAGAGGGTTAATTGCTGCCTCCTCAAGACCAGGAGGGAGCAAATGAAGAACTGATGGGTTTTGTTTCATTTGGAAAGTGGTAGATGGTGACTTCCTAAACTAACAGCCTCATAAGCTGCTCTCAGCTGTGGTTTATCTTTGGTCTTGCTGCAGTCCAGCAGGCTTGTTCTTTAATGGCAGAAATGAGTTTTAAGAGGTTGGCAGAAGAAGCTGTAATTGGGCTTGAGGAGCTAAGTGTTGCAGAGAGGACAAGAAGTGTTCCTTCTGTGGAAAATTTCTAATGTTTCAATTCACTTGATTTTGAAAATAAAGAAGAAAATTGGAGCAAGAGGTCTAGGTCCCCATGTAGACATAATTGTATGCCATGCTTCAAACACAGTATTTTTAGTTTAGTATAAGTAGGAATGTGTTCATGCATAGACAACATAGCTATATCACTTTTTATTCACATAAAGGGAAGATAGCTTTTCAAGTCTTTCTCATGCCTCAGAAAATTCCTAAAAATGTGCTTGTACTCAATGTTCCTGTAAAATCCCCAACATGGCCTGCTGAGAAAATACTATCCCAAAATGCTAATTCTTGCAGAAGATGTATGCATGAGAACAGAGGGCATAAGTGGTTTAACAACCAGCACAGTCTAGTTTTATTTGAAGTGCTTTTTTTCCTAATGGAGGAATAAACTGTATTTCTCAGGTAATTACCCTTTTATCTGTGGTGGAACTGGATGATCTTTAAGGTCCCTTCCAACCCAAGCCATTCCGTGATTCTCAAATTCCCTTTGTGTGTTTCTGAGCACACAGTACACTCTCTTGCCAGAAACAAGCCAGAGATCAAACTGGCTCTTTGCTGCCCAGCCCTCATGAACAATTGTGTGCAGTGCCTGCAAGCCATTGTTTCCTAAAGCTCCCCAAATGAAATGCCCACCTTCCCAGGGAGACCAAATCCCTCTAGCAGGAGATGTAAGAAGCTGCTCAGGCTGATGGAGTGCTGAGGAACGGTGACCTGCCCACCATGTGAGAATGGAAGGTTTTTGAATCCATTACTTCATGCAGCTTTGTCCAAGCCTGAGGGGCTCCATTATATTCCAAAACAGTTCAGGAAGGAAATCAAGAGTACTGGTGCCATGTTGGAAACTGGCCATTTCCTACCAGTGAGTGGTAATATGTTAGAGCACTGTTGGATTTTCCTGCTGGGGCTGTACAGAAAAAGGTCATTCTTGTAGCTTTGCAGTTTGGTTTGAACTTGCTGGTTGACTCCAGGAGTTTTTTCATGCTCCCACACAATAACTGAAATTATTCCCCTGTATTAGCAGGCTGGTATTAAAACATTGCTAGCAATGAAATGGTCTTATGCCAAGCATGGTGATGGGCTTAAATATAGATGTGCTTCCTTGGTGTAGGAACATGCTGAAAAAATAAGTAGGGGGGTGTGTGTCTTAAGTGTGGAGAGTTGCCCTATAGAAGAGACAAGGCCACAGAGCTGATCCTGAGGACAGAGAATTTTGGGACTTGATTGCTTTACTTTCTCACCTTCCCAGTCTGTTTTGTTATGTAAATAAAAGGCCTGACTATTTCCACTAAATCCTTAGAAGGAAAGTTTTGAACCGGGGAAGCAAACTGGTCCCAAGCCAATGCCTGTGTCCCCACTGCCAAATGTTACTGTAGTTTATCTTTTTCTACAATAAAGCTGGCTTTTTTAGGTATTAATTACAGCTTGTAAGACCCTTCAGGATATCAGGTAATAACCATGTCCATTTTTAAGGTGCGTGAGGAGAAGGTCTTCACTGATGAGAACAGCAGGGGAGGAAGGCAAGGAGCTCTGAATCTGAAATACCTCCTTCACACAATGCAGAGCCTACCCTTTACATGCAAATAAATGATTGCAATCTATTTTTGGCAAGAGATACCAAATGCTGCCAAGTGACTGTATTTGCACAAAGGCTTGTGCTAAGGGCCTCTTGAGTTGCTGTGTCCCATTTCTGTCTGTGAAAATCACCTTTTACGAATTGATCCCAAAAAGAAATCAGTACCTCCAGCTCAATGGAAATCAGTCAAGTGCCAAGGAGGATCAGGGGCTGTGCATGATCAGGCACTTGGATTTGAAGCAGGACTGACACTGCTCTGGCTTTATAGGGATGAGCTCATGTTATTGAATTTGGGATGACTTTGAAATGCCAAGCTGAAGTCTCATTCCCCTTTCTCCTCTATTTTCTGTACTTCTCCTGAAGTGGTCTGCAAGGCAGCTATGCTTTAATTCAAATCCTTCTTCAAAAATAATCCCTGTTATGCCAGCTTTGAGATGGTATCAATGACTAGGACTTTTTTGATAAACTTGGTACTGATATAAAACACTGGCCTTTGCCTGATGTTTACATAATGTTCATTACATGATCCTTTCCCCCACCCTCCACTGCTCTGTTGATTCTTGCTATTGCATCATACCTAAAACAAGTATTTTTTTATCATTGTTGGGAAGCATAGAGGAGAACAGAGAAACAGTTTTAGACTGGGTTTCTTGGAAATCTGGACTGGAATCTCAGCTTGTCTAAGACTTCTTGTAAGATCCTGGTCTCTTAGGGGAGAGATAATGCTCACTCTGAGCACATTTCCTCTTGTCACTGACTTGGTAACAAACAGTCCAGACCACTCGAAATGTGTATGTGCAAAATGGAGCTACACTCATGCTTGAATTCCTCCTGGTGTATTACAAATTAATGCATCCCTGAACATATTCTTGGCACTGTAGAAGCAGATTAGATCTATTGTTCTTGGTTATTCTGTTGAATAAATAAGAATTATACTTTTAACTGAGATCTACGTTCAGATTAGCTTTGTGAACAGTCTGCTTGCAGAGGATCTGTGAAATACTGGTAACACTGATTGGGGAATATTAGTTCAAATGAACACGTGTGCCAGCTGTTTCCTATGACTGCTGAAAATCTTACTGTGTGCAGAGAAGTCAAGAGGTATTTTTTTATTATGGTCTGTGATGTTCACTCTTAGCTTTGCTGTGCTCATAGCTTTGTAGCTGCTGGCTGCTCCTGAACGTGAGGTTTCTTTACAACCATTGCTCTTCCTTTTTTTGAGATTATGTCATGACCTTTTATATATTTACAAGACCACTGGGAAAATGAGTGTTGAAACATAAATTCATCATCAGCTGTTTCATCAAAACTCTGTTGCATAATCTCATAAAAAGACAACTACAAGATAAATTACATTATTTGCTTTCAAAGGGCCTGTTTGAACTCTAACCAAAGCTGAGGGAATGACTTGAACCAAAATGTGATTGGGCCCTTTCAGTCTGACCTATTGGTTCTCTTCATCTCCCTTTTCCTGGAATAAGAGGACTTTTGGGGTATTGTGGAGCGTAATGCCTGATACAAACAGGGTGGAAGGCAATGAGCACTGTTTGTTGGGGATCTTGTACTGCTCTGGAATAGACAGACACGGGCTGTTTCTCCCTCTGCTGCTGGTTGTTTTGCTGATAAATACCAAGCTGTAGCCTCTGGTGGTCTTAAAAAAGCCGTTTTTCCTCCTCCGTTTAACCTCCTACCTTTCTCTGACAATACTTGTGCTTCTAACTATGTCTTCTGGTGGGGAGGTTGGTAAGTGTTGTTTCTGATTGCTCAGCAGGCATCCTGTTAGAGCAGATTGCCTCCCAAACAGCCAAGTGCTTTTCTCTTTAGTGCTTTTCCTTGCCTCAAAGTGACAGGACCATCAACGAAGCCATTCATGAACCTGTTTTGAGCTCTGTAGCTCTTGCCTACACCCTCCACTACTGTTCCTTCCTGGTGAATGCTGCTCTGTTTTTTTTCAAGACAATGCACTACATGTTGGAAAATGCTTATTGTAATTATTAATGATTAGGCAGCATAAGAGTTTGCACAGGCCATAACAGCTTTTAGCTTATTTGGTTCAGCTTGAGCTTAATGGTCATGGAGGGCACTGCTGTTCTTAGTTTGACTTGGGCAGTGGTGCTGAGGCAGCTTACAGATTGTAGGGGACTGATAAATCCGTTCTTCTGTTATCCATGTTATTAGCGACCAGAGCTTTATTCAGATTAGCAGTGGTAAGAAGTGAATTAAATTTAAACCATCTCTTCTGAAACGTAACAGAGTTGGGATTTTTTTTTTTTTGCCATTAAGAGTTAACAATTCATTCCAAGAGATTCTTTGGCTCAAAGGTTTACATCACAGCAAAATTGCTCCAAGTTTTAGAAATATGCTTGAAAGGAACTGTTTTCACCTATGTAAATGGTGTTCTATTGCTGTTTTTGTCAGTTGTGGAATTTCACCCCTTATAACTGCAGGTTCTGTAAAATAGAATGGCAATGAGAGTTGGATACAGGATAGTGTATTACAATGTTTTTGAAAGGAGCATAGAGAAAAGTTTAGTGGGTTATCACAAGATGGAAAATCTTGAATGAGATGCTTCAAGGTTAGCTAAGCCATCAAAATCTTTTTGTCTTAAATTGTGAGGAGGATCAAAAGACAAAACAGCATTTGGAATATCTAAAAAGAAATTTGAAAAATTTGAAAAATGTCAATGCAAGAGATTTTCTCCTTAACTTGTTAGCATCTGAAAGAATTATAAGCCTCTTCCTGAGAACAGAACTTACTTTTTCGTACTCATAATCTCATATCTATTCTAAAGACAAACCATTCTGCTGTTAGCTTTAATTTTTTTTAAACTGTACCAAATATGTAAGCTAGACCTAAATTAATGAGCTACTATGGGGTGTAACTCCACCATGGTAATGGGAAATACAGCTAAGGGCTGCTTTCCTTATTTCTAAAAGGATAATATTGCTCTGTCATAGGAATACATATAATAGCTTTGTGGGAAATACGGAGGGGGAATCCAGAGGAAGTGTCTCCCTGAAGATACCATGACGTGTCTGTAGTTTTCAGACACTGCAAGAAAAGCACAAACCAGCAGTGTCCTCTTTGCATGAAGCACCAAGTTCCCATTCATTTGGCAGCTCTGTTGTGCGGAGCACAAAATAAGGGCTGGAGGTTTTCAAGGCGGTTTCTGCTTGGTCTTTGAGCTCAGCTTGAATGTAAATCAAAGCAGGTGAGAGCCTGCTTTCCAATTGCTTCTAATCCACCTGTACAGCTCAGACAGAAGTTGAACTAGAAGAAAATAAAGGTAAAGGTGCAGATATTATACAGGTATAAACAACTGCACAGATTTGAAGGCAGTGGACCTTCGGCAGTTTACACCAGCTGTGATTTAAGAAACCTGGTAGGCCGTGAAAGCTTTCAATTAACTTCAGCATTGTTAAATGTGTTGTATGTTTTATGGACTGGCTTTAACAATGTGCAAAAACATGTATTATGCTATAAACTTAACAGGGATGCAAGAACAGGTTATAGTATGTAAAAAGGGTGAATTAGCACTTTCTAGGGAATGCAGCAACTGACATTTTTTTACTTGTAATTTTAACTGTTGTGAGTATTGCAATCATTTAGTGTTCTTCTGGTAATAAGTTTTTTATAACATGGAGGCTAAGTAGCTAGGGAGTGTCAGGGCTCTCTGGTGCCCAGAATGCTGGAGGGGGCGCCCATGGGATGGAGGGACATCAGGGAAGGACCTTTCCAGCCAGGGCCCATCCCACCATCCCCAGTGGAAGAGCAGCTCCCAGCCCAGGGCATCAGGCACCTCTGTAGGGCTGGGGCAGGATGGCAGCCTGTGGGTGGGTTGACAGGGTCAGATACAACTCCTCCAGGATGGCAGGGCCATGGGGATGGGGCAGGGCCTGGTAGGTCTGTGGTGGAGTTGGAGAAGGTAATCCTAAAATGCTATTAGGGAAGGGACTGATGGTGCCATGCTGAACCAAAATGTGGTCCTGGGCTATGGGCAGGGGTGAGGGAAAGCCCCCAGGGAGGAATTCATTAGGAGCATTGTAGTTTATTAGTGCCCTCAGGGCTGAGACAAGATGTAGCGGGAGAAAAGTATGAGTAAAAGGAAAATACTTCTGTCCAGTTCAGTTTTAGCTTCTGATTCTGCATAGGAAATGCACCCTTGAAAAGCAAGTGCTGAGAGCTTTGCTGATAGTCTCAGTACTGAATTAATCCTACTGTAATGTGAAAAGTCACAGGTGTGAGTGGGTGAGGAATTCTGTTCAGCAGCATCTTGTGTCCTAACTGTTCTTACTCAGATGGGGTGTTGTGTGGAGAAATGTGGGGAGTGTTCTGTGGCACAGATCCATAGATGCCAGCTGTGTATCAGGTCAATTCATCCAGAGTAAAACATGGTCCCAGTGAGTGTGCCAGTGACCCAGCCATTTCATATACACAAAGACATTATTTGTGTAGTGATTTCAAACATTGTGCGTTAATCTTTATTCTCCCAGTTCTTAAAGACATTTGTGATTCTAATTGTTTCAACAGGAAATGGACTTTTGTACAAGATTTCCCCTCCCCTTCCAGTTTCTTTTAGTGCAGCAGCTGCTGTTGCCAGGCTGTTTTTGTTGCTATGGTGGTGGTTTGTGTGCCAGAATTTCATATTCACTCTTCAAGAGTCACCTGATTGAGTGGCTGTGCCACATAACTTATCAGTATTGCTCATAAAGATAAAGGCTGTATCTGACTGCTGTTCTGTACATATGACATCTAGTAAATGAATCAGATTAAATATAAACAGATTCCAATGGTCACTGGCAGAGAGTTTATGGAAGTATTAACAGACGAATTGTTTTAGTAAATGAGTGACTACTGTGTTTGGTAGGTTTGCATTTCTTAACACAACAGCTTCATTACACCTTGTGGCACTTGTCTTTATTGGTAAGGTTTGAGTTTTATTGTCTGCATGATGTGAAAGGAGCTTTTATCAGGAGGACTGAGCTTTGATCAGAAAGATTGGGTCAAATTGTCTATATTTTCCTTTTGGAGATTGGTTCTGTAGAGCTTAATGATCCTGTTCCCACTGATAATTAAAGTATAATTTGACCCAATTTAAACTGCAATTAGGATGATAAACTCAGCTTCACCAGAAGTACATCTTTAATCCCAAATCCTGCAAACACTTGCCACTTATGTTTAACTCTTGGTATGTTCAGTGCAGCGTTGCAGTGAAGCATTTTCAAGGCTGAGGCTGCTGCTCTTTTTGAAAATCTAGATTTACACCAATAAACTCAGGATAGCAAGTGACATTGAGATATTTCGTATATATTTTTCTGAAATCAAATTTAAAACAGTAAATCTAATTTTTATCTTTATCTATCTAATGTTTATCTTGTATCATCTCATGATAGTCTTTCAGTGGAGCTTATGCCATGTCTTCATTTGACCTGACTTTGATCAATGTTCCTTTCCCCTATTTCTTTATGTGCATTTCCACATGGGTATCTAAAACATTCTGTGTATTCACTTATTCCCCTGGAAATGAAATATTGGTATGTAAGCCTATTACATAAAAAATGTAAGAAAAAATTATATAAAAAATGTTGTATTTGAATAACTTGTACTATTTACACAAGGCAATCATTTTACTGTTCAGGCTGAGATTTCTGAACCTACGGCAATGAAAACATCCAGAAATAGTTCCTGCAGCAATGTAAGACCAGCAGGTGTCACATTTGAAATGTACAATTTGGAATAACTACCTGAATAATCCCGTTGCTGAGTTTTTTCTAACAGCACATCTTTGCTTCACAGTTGGAACCAAAAGGGGCTGAGTCAAGAAGTGGAAAATATACACAATACTTCAGATGTTTGCTGAGGCTTATGGCACATTTGGAGAAAGGTGTCTGGTTCTTCTGTCAGATGTGGTTAAATCATCTAATAAGACTTTGATATTCTAAGTGTAACAGTCCTGCTGAGTGTAGCTGGTTTTCAGGTCACCAATCCCATGCTTTGTGCAAAAGAAAGCTTTAGATTTAGACACACTGAATTTGTGTGTTTGCAATATGTATGATGTACCAGGAAATGTGTTCCTAGCTGGAGCAGATGCCAGTGAAGCAATAGCAGTAACACTGAAGCCAGCTAGCTGGGTTAAAATTAAAATTCCCACTGATTTCACAGGGCTCAGGATTTCAGCACAGGCTGAATCATAAGCACTTTCCAGAGCTGTTGTTTAAAAGGCTCAATCACAGTGCCATTTCCTTTTGTGCTGCTTCTTCCTTTTGATGCAAAATCCATTAGGTATCTGCCACATAAAAGGCATGTTTCTCTTCACCCAAATGCCATCAGATGGAAATACTCAAGTCTGAAAAGCCTCAAAATCACTCCAGACAATACTTCGGGTGTGTAATGGCAGACCAAGGGTATCAGTGCCTGTCCTGGACTATACTGCCCCTTCTGTGATCAAATCAGTGATTGCCAGGACTTTATGGGATCATCACAAATTGTCATTGTTTTTCCTTATCAAAGGTTGTAAATGAGGCCAGGCCAAGTGAAAGTGGTTCATGGACTCATTGAGAAAACTGCCCTGGTTGGTACCATTTGTGGCAGTTTTACATCTTCCCAAGGCCTGATTTTATTAGACTTGCAGTGAATGCAAGTGCTTAAGCGATTGTGGATAAGTACTGTAGTATCAGTGCTCTTTGCTCTGATCTTATGGGAATTTTAACAATGTTTTATTCTTTTTCCTTTGTATGCTGAGATGAAAAGGGAGTTGTGAAAATGACTCTGAAAGTCTCCTTCCCTTATCCTGTTGGAGAGCAACTCCAAACTTCCATCAGTGCAGTCAAACTCAGAATTTGTTATTGCTCCTTTAAGTCATGGCAAATGAAGGGAAATGAAAGCACAGCAGCAGAGAGCAGGCTTTCCTCTTGACTGATGCAACACGCACAATTGTGCAGAAGGTTAATGTGAATAAGAAACAGATCAAGTGGGTTAATTGGCCTTGGAATGCATATGCTGCAGACTCATCTGCCACTGAAGGCAATGAAAAGTTTTTTCATTGAGGGGAAGAATTTGTAAGATGCACAGACAAAAAGCTTTAACAGCTCTGTAAGTAACAGTAAGAGAAAAATCAGGAGTTCAATGTGCTAGTTATGTAGCTTTTTAATTGAAAAACCGTAACAAGCATCTCCCCATTGAGATTGTAAATATTTTTACCTATTGCTATTTTGCAATACCCTTCCTGCAAACTACATAATTTTTTCTTCAAAGACCTTTCTGCATTGTTTGCTTTGTCTGTAGCAGAAGCTTCGCCTGCTGTTCTGAAATCCTAAGGGTCAATCAGAAACCTCTACAGAGAAATTAGAAGTCTCATGTGTTGTGTCATCTGATGCTTTATCACTGCTGTGACTGCACAGGGGCACTAGCAGAGAGAAAGTCATTGGTAGAGAACATAGAACTTGGTTCTTGAAAAACATTTCCTTAAAGCTTGAGGATTTAGTGTTTTGCTGGGTGAGAGGATGTTTCACCATCTTTGTGTCTTTTGAGTGGAGTGTACAGAAAACTGAATTAAAGTCATGTGCCTTTATTCTGAGGAAGCCCCTTCATCCTACAAAAGTAAAAAGCTTTGGTTAAGCAATTTCTGTATATTTAAAGCATGAAGCCTTGTTGGGAGTTGTTTGTGTCACTCTCTTTAAGGGTCTTTTGGCATCACTGTGCAGTCCCAGTGGTGCCCTTCTGCTCTGCTTTTGCCATAACTATTCCCTCAAAACTAAAACTGAGCTAAAAACACAAGAAGTTCCACCTCAACATGAGGAAGAACTTTCTATTGAGAGTGGCAGAGCACCCGAGCAGGCTTCCCAGGGACGGTGTGCAATCTCCCTCTCTTGGAGACATTGCAAACCCACCTGGGCATGTTTGTGTCACCTGCTCCAGGTGACCCTGCCTTGGTAGGGGGGGGTTGGACTGGATGGTCTCCAGAGGTCCCTTCGGATCCGAACTATTCTGGGCTTTTGTGAAATTGCTCTCTGTCCCTTGTGCTCAACCCCTTTTTTTTTTTTTTTACAGCCCGAGGGACCACTCGCTGGCCACATCTCCCAGCAGGACAAGACACATCGCCACTCACCCTCGCTCCCTTCTCGGGCCTTTCGGTGCGGAGCCGGAGACCCACGCGTGCCTCTCGCGGAGGGCGATGGATCTCTCTCTCATTGCCGACGCTTCCCTGCCGTCCTTCTGCCTCGGCCGGGGAGCCGAGCGGGCTGCGCGGGTCCCGCTCCGGGGACGGTCAGTGCGGGCGGTGCGGCCGGGAGGTGGCGCCGCGGTGCCGCGGGCGCTGCCCTGGGTGCGGGGGCTCCTCGGGGGCCGAGCNGTCTCCTCGGGGCCCGAGCCGGGCGGGGCGGGAGGGAGGAGCAGGAGCGGCGGGGAGGGAGGGAGCGGAGCGGGCAGCGCCGCGGCTCCGTGCCCTGCGTGCGTGCGCGTGTGTGCGAGCGAGCGGGCGGGCCGGCGGTATATAGAGGATGTGCCGCCGCATGGCTCGCCCCGGCCGCCGCCGCGCCAGGTCCTTGGGCGAGCGCCAGTGAAGCCTGTCGCGCCCGCCGCCCGGGCAGCCGCCTCCCTGCCCGCTCCGGGCGCGCCTGCCGGCCTCGCTCCCGGGGTTCCGGCGTCCCTCCTGAAGCGGCCGCTTCCCGCG
>VXBX01008695.1:3230820-3302573 GCA_013400415.1 Scytalopus superciliaris | reverse complement strand
GGGGCGGCCGGCCCTGCGGAACCGGCGGCGAAACGCCGGGCAAACTTTCTCCCAAGGCTCTGCGGTCCGATTTCGCTTGGCCGGTGCGAGCTGTGTTCAGCCGGCTCCTTTCGCGAGCGCCTTCCACTCACGCCTCCCGTGTTTCAGTGTGCACGTTGCCACCTCTGTCCTCGTAGCATAGTTGTTTCAACCTGTCCTCTCCTTCATCTCCTGCCGCCGCCTTCCTGCCGCTCCTCGTTCTTTTGACTGCTGTACTTCTCGCGCTCTCTGGTGAGGTTGTCAAGCCCTGGATGTGTTCTCCCAGGGCTCACAGTTTTGGTACCCTTGTTCATCTTCCTTTTTTTCTTGGCTCATTAGGGCATGAGTCGTGCCTCAAAATCATACCTACTTTTCCCATACCACTTGCTGCTTTCCAACCCTTTATGCTTGTATTGCCTCACATAGGGAAGGAGCGTGTTTTTCACATCACCTTTGGTAGTGCAGCTGTTCAGCAGCTGTAGTTTCCTTCTTTGCATGCCAGCTGTGCCCGGGACAGTTTCAGAGAAAGGGAACTTTTTTGTGTTTAGTTTTCCTTTCCTCGATGCCTGTTGTGTCCTCTGTTAGCCTTGCTCTTGCAATGCAACATCGGGTATTTGTGTCTTAGCTGTGTATGAGGAGCAGGTGCCCCCAAAAGTCTGTCTGCCAGTGGTGTCTGGAGACGGAGGGAACGGTGAGACTTGAGCTGTGGTGGAGAAATGGCTGGGAAGTAAGGTAGTCAGTCTGAATGTCAGAATTGTTGGGGATGACTTGGTTTGAGTGCTGTTATATTTTTACTGCAAGTTTAGGTGTGCTAAAAACATCCACAGTAGTAACTGGAGGGACGACAAAGGGGGAGAAGGAGCAGTTCATGTGTAACTACTGTTCCTGTTATGTATTGCTGTTTTGCCATTGCTTTCAGCCTGTCCAGTGGCCAGATGTGAACCTGACCTCTCTAAACCTGTGATAAACACTCTTAAGGAAGGAGAGAACATCAGAAACTAGAGAACTTGTAGTGTGAAATTTTATTTACAGTAATAAGCAAACACATTTTTAGTAGGCTCAGCAAACTGACCTTGTCCACAGTTGTAAACATTGGCTTGATACAGGTTATTTATGTTCAGGAACTAAGCTTGAATTACTTGCCTGGGAAAATGTTTTCTCTCAGTTGACATTTTCCTTAGGATAGGAAAAGGCAGCACAACCCTAGCCATGTCATTACAGTTATTGTTTTATTTTTGGGAAGCTACCAAGAAATTTCCACAGGTTTATGTGGAGGTCAAGTGATTTAAATGTCCAGACTGAAAGTCCAAGCAATCAGGCAGCAGTTTAAATTACTAGTTTAAATGCTATTTCCCAAATAGTGTATTGTATACATGGAATTAGGAGAATAGGTGTTCTCCATGCACAGTAGATGGTCAGTGGCTAACCTGCTGTAGGTTACTTAGAAAAAAGATTTAAAATGGTGTATCTAGAGGCTACAGTAATAAAATGTGACTAAATTCTAGCAAATGATGTGCATTTCAGGTTAAAGGTGTTACTGAGGGATGTGCAGGTGTTACCTGCGATTTGTGACTGAGGTGAGGGAGCCCTGTTGTTTTCAGTGAGTGCTTTTGTTGGCAGTCTTGTAAAAGTTGGTGCTTCTTTAGCTACAGTGATGAAGAATTCTGGCATTAACTCATTGTTGCCTGTGTGCTTTGTGTATCTGCCCACTTTGCACCCCTCAGCCCTGCTGTCTTTTCCTGTAGTGTTTCTTCTCAGCAGTGAAAGTCCCATGAAATCCAAGATTTCAAGCAAAGTGTGTCTTGTTTGCTACTCTGGCTGTAAAAAGACCTTCACATAAATGCGTGTTCAGTGACTCTGAAGTGGTTACTGGCTACTACTTTTCAGAGTTCTTTGTTTTCTATGAAATTAATCTGCTTGAGGGTTTTTAAAAGTGGCTATTATTAATCTGAACCTCTGTGGTCTCTCATGTAAACAGACATGCACAAGCTCGCTAGTGAAACAATAGGCTGTAATGAGAAATAGTAAACTACAACATGGAGCAGTAAAACAGAATTGACCATAATGAGTACTTTGGCTGTGCTGTGCTACCAGGGCTGCTCAGAAAAGCCAGGCTCTGTACTGGTGTTTATTGTGCAATGTTTTTCTTTTACTGTGTGAGTGAGAACAGGAGTTTGGTTCTTGCCTGTTGCCTGTGCACGGGGACAGTGGTTCTTCTCCCAGGCATGTCCTTGCAGTTCCTTTCCCTGCTGCTCTGAGTTGCAGTTTAAAGATGGTCCTGTTGACTTCCCTTCGCATTTCATGAAGCAAAAGAATGGTTTTTTTGTGAATTCTCATGACTTGTACCAAGTTTCAGCCCAAAGCAGATTTTTTCCAGCCGAGTTATAAACCCCTGGAAAGTAGCAGTCTTTTTTAATGGGAGCGTTGGAAGGATTTAAAGCAGAGCATAAGAGGCGTGTAAGGAATTTCATGGTGTAGAGAGTTGTTGAAGAATGCATTTGCCAGCTTTGAGAAGGATGCTGTGCTGTGCAGAACAGTGACAAAAGCTGTAGTGATACGGACTTCAAAACCAGTCCGCACATGGATATCCCAGCCAGAGCCTCTGGTGGCTCTGAGCCTGATCAGTTGCTCTGAAGCACTAATAGATGTGGTACTGATGACTTAGATGGACCCCCTCCTCTGATGAACAGCACTGAAGTTGGCTACATGTCACACATGAGCCTCATCCAGTGCCTGCTGTCCCTGCTGTAATGACAGTCCAATTGGGAAGAGAAATGCCTGGCCTGAGCTCTAAGAGGAGAGGAAGAGGTTACATCAGCCACTCAAGATCATATACGGGCAGGTGGAAAGCCTGAAATTCCATTTCCTCTGCAGACCATCTTCAGTTTGTAAATTGTAAAAGCATTAGGACCAATTAAAGTTCTGGCTTTATGAGACAAGTCCTGCTTTTTGCCTCAGGATTGGATGTAATTGCACTCACACTGTCCAATGCCTAAGATGCTCTAATACACAAATTCGGTTGGGATCAGGGTATAAAGCACTAAAACCAAACAGATTATTGTCCTGTAACTTTGCTTTTCCTCACACTGTTTCTCTTTTATTCTGTAACAGTATTCCAGGCTGAAAAACAAATTTTAGAATGAGCTCTTGCTATTGATGTGTAGTTTGGGCTCACAGGGCACTGAATAGGAATAGCTCATGTTGGAATAGGTCAAGGATAAATGTGGCTGGGTGCTTAGGTGTTTATTTGGATGTATCTATGTGTGTGCCTGGTTTCAGACAGTAGTTGGCTGAGCTCTTACATCAAGTCACGTTTCTTTATGCATTGTTTCTTCAGTTGGATCTTTATAACCACTTCTCCCTTACTGCTGGGAAGACACTGAGTCTCAAGTCCTGATCTGGCTTTGAACAGATGTGCCCAGTCCTAGAGAGAAGCAATAGCTCTGAGAGAGAGAGAGAGAGGGAAGGCTGCAGGAAGAATTGACTTGATACCCTCTGCTCTAGTGATACCCAGGTTGTAATAGCTCTTCCTGATAAGAGTTCTAAAGCAGTTTACTCAATAAATAAAAAGGATGCAATTAAGCCCATGGCTTTTTTGGTAGGGGATTAAGCTTAATGTAGCAGAACGTGTAGCTGAGCAGGGTAATGAAACCTGAGTATAAAGAGTGACTTCTCTCAAGACAAGTCTGACATCTGAAGGGCTGAAACCTGCCTTGACTGACTTGTTCACTTATTTTTTCTCTGGCCTGTGGTGGCAACAAGGTAGACATAACTGAGTTAACAAATAGCTCAAGAGCCAGAGCACAGCTGGACTGATGTTTTCTAAGAGCAGTAATTGGCACACTGTAGCAAGTTAATATGATGGTGCATATTCAGAAATAGTTTTGTTTCCATTTCTTGTTTAAAGGCTTTCTTATCTTCCCTAGTGATAATATGTACTTTGCATGAAGACTTTGACTGGTCTCTCTATGGCTCATGCTATTTACTTTTACTTGTAAGTTAAGTGTTTTGGTAAGGTAATTTAACTCTGAGAGCCAGAGTTCCAATTTTCAAGCCATATGTTTTTTCCTAGGTGTTGAATTACTGAAGGATGGGTGGCATGGCTTAGTGCCCAGGTATCCCAGTGAGTAGCAAAAATGATCCCAGGTCTTTTAAGTTCTCTTCTAATGCTTTTCTCTTAGAGCACTTCATCTTAAAAAAGCCTTTTTGAGCTCAGATGGTAAATGCTATGTTTGCAGGCTTCTTTATTTGTTTAAAATCTCCAAGAAGATTATCAGGGCTATGAGATACATTAACTTGTGAGGTTAAAAGGGGATGTAAGATCAGAATGTCATTATTTGTGAATAAGCTGAGATAAAACAAATAAACAACCTGGAAGTTTTCAGAAGTTATTTCAAGATGTTGGTGCTGAAGTCACTTTTTTCCTCCCCTCCCCATCTTTTTGTGTTTTTCTTAAACTCTGTACAAGCCTGTCAGTTCAGTACATTAGTGAGGCCATGAAAAATGAGCAGCCATTGTTCTGCGTGTATAAAACTAAAACAATAAGCTTGAGAGTTTATTTTTTTCTCAATGTTTTCAGTCTGGAGGGAAGAGGTTAGTCCGAAGTTCTGGTGTGTTTTTATTGTTTCTTTTTTGTTGCTAATCTTTATGTAGTAAACAATATCAGCTCTGTGCTGGGTAGAAACGAGTAGCAGTTGTGGTTTTGGTCTTTCGCAACATAGGAGAATAATCAGATGGAGGTTAAAATTTTAACAGTTAATGTTTATTGAAGGTGAAAGCCTGAACTTGGTTAACTCACTTAGGAAGCTCTTTATAAAAAACAAAAAAACCCCACCAAACCCAAGATCTGGATCTGCTCCAGAATGGTGAGATGCCTGGCTGGGAAGATGTGGTGCAGAGCTTACCTGTTCAAGTCATAGCTAACATCTGTTATTATAGCATCAGAGCCCTTTGGAGTGTTGGTGGGTAACAGGGAAAATGAAAACCAGAAAACAACTCCTAAACAAATAAGGATGCTTTGTGAAAGGGAAGTTAGAGAATTTATGCTTTCTTCACTTTAGTGTCTGAATGCTCAAGACTGAAAAATAACAAAAGCTGTAGTGAAATAGTTGACGAATAGTTAATCACTTTGGAGTCTTCTATCTATTATAAAGTAAATGCTTCATAAGCGCTTCTTAATTTATTTTTCACAAGGCCCATTAGATGACAAAATGTGTTTCAATTGTGCTGTTGTAGGTCCAAAAAAAGAGACCAACATGAAAACCTAGTAATTTTTAATCTGCCATCAGATACCTTGGACCTAATTTCCAGCCTGCGTAGCACCACAGTCAGATGTTCAGGATGCCTCCCCAGTGACTTCAGATGAGTTTGGGCTTGGCATCTCTGAAAAGCAGGAGATGAAAAGTGGAAAACACAATTTCAGTATTCTCTCAAAATCAGAATGCAGCATTTATGCTGAGGAACCGACTGATTTAAATGGTGTTTTCTCAGCATCACACAAGAATTCTCTGGCTGAGATAAAAATCTTCTTGTTTGGCATTTACCTACTTTTGCTATAAAGTTCTCCCTTTATTCCTTTTTTTGTCTGTGTACTTGGCAACATTTAAGGACTCATGCAGACAAATCAAGACTACAGGCAGTAAGGGTATAATTAGCCCAAGAGTGAGGACATCTGGAGAAATGGCTTGGGGTAGGACGATCTTCTGAGAGGCAGATCCCACTCAGGGTAGCTCTTGTGAACTTGCAGGACATAAGTCTTTGATCAGCAGAATGGTGATTTGTGTCCTGTGGTGCCATCACCAAAGCTTCTCTAGGATTTAACTGCTCTTATAATGAAGAATATTTCCTGTGTTTTCCTGTTGAACAAGTGGGTTTTCATTTTCTTGGTCTTGTAAGCTCAGTTCCAATTCTGTGGTTTTTTTCTGTCCTGCTTCCAACCTCTATTCATTTCACTTTGCCCAACTTTTCTCCATGCAATCTGTTCCTTTACATGGCAGATTTGGTTCTTCTACCTTCAGTAGAAGACAACATCTTTACCCTTGCAGATTCTTTCAGGAGCTCATTGCAGGTGGGATGGATATTTTCCCCTTTTCACTCATAGTTCAGCTGTTAGTCTGAGGAGCTTCATAGTCCCAGTTGTTTGGGTAATCCTGCTTAGTTGCAGTCTGAGTATGCCCAGTGTGTTATGGAATTTACAGCTGATATATCTGCTAACTGTGTGTACTGGGGTCTCATTATCCCTTCTCCATTTCCCCAAGCCTGGAATCCACCTGATCTGTGGGGTGTCAAGAGGTCTCACTTTTAGGGACTGTTCCACACCTTTGCTCAACCACAGTTCAAACCCAAGAGAAAGAAGTGTTGAAGGATATTTGGTCTCTGCCAGAAACAATTTGTATTTCTCAGCTCTTTGTTTGGAAGCAGTTTGGCAGAATTTTTCCAGCAGAAGATTTAAGCAAACGAAATAATGATGTGTGTAAAAGTTTTCAGGTTATATTTGAGGATGTTCAGTGTCTCTGAAAATCTGAGGCAAGCCCAGGAAACAACAGTCTGGCTTAAGGCAGTGTTATGAGCCCCATCTGTTATAACAGCTGAATAGTATTGAAATGTAAAAAATAACAGTAGCATTAGAATGGAGGTGGCACTTGTTGTTTGCTGATGTTAGTCTGAGGGACCCACACTTAAAATCAGGTCTCAAAACAGTTACCTGGCAGGTACTTATTGATGGATTTGTTCACTGATCTTCTGTGCCTGTGTTCTGCTGTGCCTGGTTAAGGACCCCAAAGTTCTCTGTGGTGCTTTGTGGGCATAAACTTGAAGCCTTTTTGTTTAAAAGTATGAAGCAAAGCATGTTGCTAATGCAGAACCTGAGGTTGTACAGCCAATTAGGAGGCAACCTAATGGTATAATAGAACAGCCACTTTGTGCTTTTGAGGCTGTGGAATTGGAAGAAAAGTAGAGAATTGGCCTTAAGTCAACGAATTAAAATGTGGAGGACTCTAAAAGGTGGAATTAAAAGCCCCTCAGGAAAATTGTTCACTTAAGTTCAGATCATTGTGATGTGCAGCACACGGGGACTGCCAGGTTAGGGGCCACCCTTGGGTTCAAGGCATTTGCAGTAGGAATCTATTGGGTACTGAGCCACCACTTGGCACAAGCACCTATGGGTGGCTTTTCACAAGACCCATAACCCACAGTCATTTGCACTGCTGACTGGGACACCCTTTCTCTTTTTTCCTCTTCCTGTTCTGGTCACAGCTGAGTTTTGCCTTGGTCATCTGTGCTGTTTTTATATATGTGGAAATGTTCCAGCAATCTGGGCCCCCTACCCAAAGGGCTGCTTTCTTTGTTGGCATTTAGAGGAATGTAAGAGCTATACCCCTAGTACACATGAAGATGTGTTTATTTTCAAACCTACCAGCTTAGAGATGTACAACACTGACATTTTGTCTGCATTGTTCTTGTGTTCTGCATCAGAGTTGGGAAAGACATGAGTGTCTGTCTTCTCAGTTGTTTGTCCTTGAGTTTTGTTTACTGTTTTTCTTTCCTCCCTCTCTATTGTGTTCTGTCCATTACCTACTTTTTTGGAGTTGGGTATGGTTGGTCAATGTGCTCAGGGGAGTTATGAGGGCAGCTCCTTGGGTGAGGAAATGGAATTAATGGACTTCAGGATGCACTCACGAATGGCTGGAGGTGTCTGATGGGCTGTAAACAACATACAGTACAACAGTGTTTGTAAGGAAATGTGTACCAGACAACCAGCCTTGAGCTACTGCTTTTCTTGAATGTACTGCAGAAAGGGCTTTTCACCAATCTTTTTGGTTGTTGCTGCCTTTGCAAGCCCTGATTGCAGAGCAGTATGAAAGCAACAGACAGGTGACAAAGCACTGTTGATGTGGAGTGGGGAGAAGGCATTGCAGAGCTGACTCAAAGTTTATTTCCATTTCTCTATACCCAGAACTGAGTGCAGCATTTGGTGGCAGAGACTTAAGAGTTATAGTTGGATTATGGAATTTATAAAGCATTCAGCATGTTAATTGTGCTGTGCCCAATGCCAGAGTAGTGTAGTTAATTAAAAAAAAAAAACGCTCAACCAACTTCTGGAGCAGAGAATCTTAGATATCTAAGACTCATCATTATCCCTGTCATGGTAAGGTTTCCTTTGTCACCTGATAGATACTGAATGCTCTTTCCTCTCATCCTTCAATTGTTTGTCTGGTTGCAGTCAACCTTTTACAACCCACCTCTACAAAAGTATTACTCTGGTAGTTGTATGTCATCAGCACAGGCAAATCCAAACACCTGTGGGTCAAACTGATTAACCAGCAGAATTGGTTAATCTCAGACATAATTACTTGGTGCCTGTCTGCTTCCCAGCATTTCCTTCTCTTTCCCCCTGAAGTTGCATATATCTCATCCAAAGGGAATAGGACTTTATCTTTCCTCATCTTACATTATTTGCACGTAGGCTGCACAGGACATAATGAAATAAGCTAAAAAAGGAGGGCTATATCTCCAGAGCAGTTATTGTTTCCTTTTTTTTGAATGGCACAGGTCTAAGAAGCTTTTTGTAGTTGCTTGTGGATGTAGACAGACAGTGTCTCTTCAGGGCCTGGGGTATTTTACAAATAAATTGGGCTGTTGCACTCAGTACCCAACTCTCAAGTGTACAAGATAGTAGAAACTATGGAGAAATGGGGGAAAAATAGATTCTACAAATTCTGATTATCTTCTTGTATCAAAAACGGCACTTGCAGAAGTTAAGTTTTATTTACTTATGATAATGTCACTTTGATCAACTTTAATTGCACATTAAAACCCTCCACGCTTAAATATGCTTAAATTTGAACCTATTACAGCCTGTGGGTTATTTTTTCCCCCTCCAAGGAATATAGCCTGATCTCCCATGTTAGTGCTTTGGGAATAGGTGAAGGGCAAAGCTGTAAAGTCCCTATACAGAACAGAAATAGAATTCCTTTTTGAGGAGGAGTTGTATGTTTAGCCTGAGTTTCTGGGGGGCAGTTTTTCTGCCTGCCTGTCTTTCTCTTCTTCTCTGTGCTCCCTCCATAATTCCTAAATGGAGTTTGGCAAATGGGTAGAGTTCTCAAGACAGCACCTTTAGATGTCATGAAAAAGAGAAGAGGGAAGGGAGGACAAGTCCTACTAGGACCAGGCTGTGCTGGTGTCAGTTGTCAGGCTCCGGAGACTCCAAATGGATGAGGGATGTGATGAACTCCCAGCTGTGGATAAGGCTTTGGTGGGATTCTGAATGTCCCGAGTCAGGTGCCTGCTGTCACTCAGAGGGCTGGATGTGTAGGCAACAAGGCTGCCTCACTCAGAACTTTGAAATGTGCCTGGTTTTAAAGCACCTGAGCTATGGGTGTTACCAGACTAGGCAGGTTTTAAACTGATTTGAACATAAGGTGGACTGTGTGTGTGTATATATATGCTCCCATTTTTTCATAGTTTGAGTATACAAAAAAGAAAAACACTAATGGAAAGTAATTGACAGAAATCTTAATGTAGCAAATGCTATTTCAGGTTTTCTAGGTGAGTTTAGTCCTTGTAAATTTTAGAGGCATTTATTTTGTTGATACCTCAAGGTTAAAGTGGATCGAGGTGGGCAGTGGCCTGCTGGTTACTGTAGTACTTTGCTGTGTGGGCTCTAGTTTGACAGGCAGTGTGTTCTGCCTGTTTAACTTCATCTACTTCCAGCTTTTTTGGATTAACTGTGTTGACAAGCCAGGAATTATTTAGTGGTGTCTTCACAGTAATGGAAATACATTGTCTGAAAAATCAAGATGAGACAGGTGATACTAAATTCTTTTAGTGCCATCTTGCTAGTGATACTTTCAGGGTAATTTCTGGATGTTGCTGTTTATTAATGTGGGTGGCAGAGCAACCTGTGCATAATCATGTGTTCTGTGTGCTGACATGGGTTTCTTGTTTGTCCTTTTTCCTTCCAGGACTCCACTGTTGTGACTCCAATTATTCTTCGAACAGATCCACAGGGATTTTTCTTTTACTGGACAGATCAAAATAAGGTAAGAGAAAAGCTTCCAGCTTCAGAATGGCTCTTCCTTTTTTTTTTTCCTGTGGTAAAATGGGCAGGAATAAGGAGTCTTTGCATGCCAGTCCTGACTCAGCAGACAAGCATTACATCAGCACACCCCCTTCTGCAGTGGGCCTGTGGCTCATCCCTGGCACACAAACCTTGGAGAGATGAATGGAAGAGGTGGTAATTCCTCCATGTCAACAATCTGGTGCCCAGTGAGCTTTGTAATTGTCCTCACAAGGACAGGCAAGGGTCAGCTTGTGATGCTGCTGTGGTTCACAGGTGCCTTTTGGTTTTCTCTTGCCTTCTGCACTCTGAGGATTTTGTCTGTGGTGAGTGGCAGGCCCAGGATTCCCAGAGGCCTTGCAGGGTGGGCCAGGTCACCAAGTTGTCACTAATCCTTGCTGGACACTTTCAAAAGCATTCCAGTGTGCTGAGGTCACTGGGATGGCTGGGGAGCTGCTGGGAAAGCTTATGGCCTGATTCATCACTGCATTGCTCCACTTTCCCATCCCTGTCACCCCTTGGAAAATCAGCACTGTCATGTTTCCAGCTGTTGGAAGCTGTGCCCTGGTGAAAGAGCTCAGTGCCCTGAGCAGTTGGATGCAGTTTGTCATTCACTGTATCAAACATGTAATAGAAAATTATTGTTGCAGTCATTATAGCAAAATGCTGTTTCAAAGCTGGGAATGAGTTCCTCCTTTTTTTTTTTTATAGATGAATTTTCAAGTACTTGTCAAGTGCTTGTACTGGCTCTCTGTTGAAAATGGTGTTAGAATTTGGTGGTGCTTGAGCTTTGGCCTCATGTGGCGTGTGTGCCAAAATGAGTAGATAGGTGTTTCTGGCTGTGGAAACCCGGTTTGCCAGTTGTGTAGCTGTGTTTCAGGAGTTCCTGTTGGCTGTGTTTAGATACCAGGGCAAAAATAGCTTGAGGAGCTAGCAACCATGAAATGTGCAGGCTGAACAGGCAATGTGCTACTGCATTAAGTCATGTTTATCTTCCTATGTTTGTTTTATAGAGGAGATGGAGCCCGGTTTTGAGTCAGTGTATTTGAAATCATGTCATGGAGTTACAAAAAGAAGTCTTGGCTTGGCTTGTGCTTGTCCAGGGCTGTGGTGGGTGATGGTGGGTTCATCCCTTGACAGCCCAGAGCTGGTAGGTGACTGCCCAGCAGAGTGAGTGCCTTCAGAAGCTGGAGGCTGTGAGGGGTTTCCACTGACCCTGTATCTGTGCCAGAACACAGTGCAGGCTTCTGGCTTGTTCCTTCCCTTGCATAAACTAATTGTATAAGCTGAAAAAGAATGATGAACTTTGTAATAATAAGTGGAAACCCGGAGTTGATTGGAGAGTTTATTTCACTTTTAATATGTTTGGCACTAAGACCTCCTTCAGTTTCCTACTGTTGTCTGTGAAAACAATGTCTTGAAGCAATTCTGTGAAGAATAGCTATTTATAGAATTGTTGTTCTCATATTCATGAAAAAATGTATTTATAATGCTCAGAGCATTTTTTTTAAAGGTTGAGTATTGGTACAAGAGGAGTAAGTGTCAGTCTGATTTTTAAACTTGCAAATCAAGCCTCTGTAAAGAGCATCAGAGGGATTCTTTTTTTCTGGTTAATAATTCATGGCAACTAGGTGAAGCTTGTTTCTGAACACCATCCTAGCAGTGTTTATTTAAAGAGAGTAAATTTGTATCTATTGGGGTGCTGATAGTGCATGGATCAGGAAGGAAATACCATTTTCTGCTTTTACAGAGAATGGTTGCCTTCATGTTTATTGTGAAATTGCAAATATATGAATAAAGGAGGTTATATAGGGAATTCTCTTTAATTTCCTTCTCTTTGTGTGAAGAGATCGTGTGATAATAGTGGAACTATGTGAAGGAATATCAGGACAAAGCAACCTCTGTGTGATCACTTTCTCTTTTTCCCTTATGTGATTATTTTGTTAAGCAATTCTTTTTGTCATAAATAAATCCTGTTATTTTGTGGGTATGGGAAGGTAGGCCTTGCTAAACCAAGTGATGAACTGGGAGAAGGCTGCCTGCCAGCTTCCTTGATCAGACACCTTTTCCTGGGAGCTGCTCCCAAGCAGGTGTGGAGATGAGGCCTCAGGAGCAGTTGTGTGTGTAGCCATTGGTGTGTCCTGGTTGCCAGAGCCTGTGCAAAGCAGTGAATCACTGCCTGGATAAT
Source organism: Scytalopus superciliaris (assembly GCA_013400415.1). Lineage (NCBI taxonomy): Eukaryota > Metazoa > Chordata > Aves > Passeriformes > Rhinocryptidae > Scytalopus > Scytalopus superciliaris. The sequence continues at coordinate 3,290,310 of VXBX01008695.1, read as the reverse complement.
GGTGTGGTGTTTGAAACAGAAATTTGTCTCCTTGGCTTTGCTGCTGCCTTATCAGTGAAGTTACACAAAAATTACGTGAGTCACTGGGAGGGAAAAACAAAACAAATGAAAAACCACTCCCCTCTGCTAAATTTTTATTTAGCTTAAGGAACTGGTGGTTGTAGTTCTGCAGCTTTGTGTCCTCTTGGCTGGTTGAGTTGCTTCTTGCAGTGTTGGCTTGTTCCCTTCCTTTTCTGTTTATTCTCTGTTGCAGAGAAAGGAAAAATAACAGATAGTGTGTGCTGTCTAGGAGTGGATCTGGACAGCCTTTTGGATTATTTTTTGGTGCAGTCAGAGCTACAAGTTCCTGGTAGAGATGCCTGTTCAGAGCAGCCCTTCATCAGTGTCACTGACCCCAGTTCTGAGTTTGCCATGAGTTGTTTGCAGGGTTTGCAGCCCAGCTGGTGAATTTGGACAATGCTGGAGTTGAGCAGATGAAAGCCAAAACTGCTGCTGGGAGTCATCTTTACCGAGGAGCTTTATTTCTGTGAGCAGTGTGGACTCTTAGCTTGCTGATCAACTGTAGCTTTCTGATAAAGAAATTAGTAGCAATTTTCTTAGTTGGCTGCAGAGCCACATGCTCCTATTAAATCATCCCAGGTCTGCAGCTTCAGCCCCATAAACATCTTTGCCACTTGCAGCACACATAGAAGACTGTAAAGGTGGTGATTCTGGTGTTATGAAGGCTCATTTTAGCTCTGCTCTTGCAGTCTGGCCATGAGAACCTGGTATGCTCAGTTCAATGTGCTTACTGTGTATTTGCATACCTGTGCATATATTGCTGTCATCAGTAAAGGCAATCCTTCAAAATCAAGTCATACGTAGCATTTTGCTGTTTCCTGATAAAATGGTTCACGTTTAATTCCTTGCTGTTGTTTTAAACAGATGGCAGGACAGTTTTCTGATGATAATTGTGTTTCTTGTTAAAGTCTTTTGTTGCTGAAGCTTCTGGGATATTTTCTTCATGTGTATTGCAGAGTGCTGGCTGATTTCATATTATTACTGGAATGATTCTCAACATGGGTTTTTAGAGAAGAAAATTAATGTGACAAGCTCATGTCTCTTACTTTCCTTGTTATTTTTGCAATGTCTCTTAACTACAGCAAATCCAGACAATATTCATTGTGTTGTCATATTTTTATGACCCAATTAAAACGTATCTCAATTCCTTGTTGCCTTTTTTAAAAAAAAAAGGGAGTTTCATTTCTTCCCTTTGTTGTTATTCTGGCCATAAGCATTGAATAAGGATAAATCCAGATCTGATGAGGTAAAGAGAAAGTCTGCTGGAGTAAGAAGGGATAATCAAAAGCGTTTCTCAGGAGGCTGACAGTGCTTGGTGTGTTTAGCCAAGCCAGCAAAACAAAGTCAGAGAAAGACTCCTTCTGACTATGGATAAATATATTAATGAATGCATAGGCGGGCTAGGAGAAGAAACAGGCATTGCCAGACAGTTTGTGCATTAGTATCTTGCATCCTTTAGCTGGAAGTTGTTACACAATCAGAAGGATGTTAGGAGAAGACACCGACTCAGTGCAGTTCTGACACTGCCAGGGAAAAGGAAGAAAGCAACTAATTGCTTTTATGATGGAGCCATTTAGGTTTCTGAAAGTCTGAGGAAAGTATGATAGGCTGTCCTCTCACTGACTTGATGCCTCTTTATTTTAAAAGCTGGCCAACTACAGTGAGAGGGCAGCCTGCTGAAGCCAGGCTGCAGACCCAGTCTCACCCACAGCACCATGAGAAGAGATCTAAGTCTGTGCTGTGGAATTCAACATGAGTGCCCAGGCCAGGGAGTCAGCAGTGATTTCTGCAGGAATCTTCTTGTAATCAGGTGATGGTTCTGTTTGTCCAAAGGAAGTTTTGGTTGAGAAGCTGCTGCGAGTGCTGAGGTGATACTTCCCCGGTAGGAGGGGATGTGTGGCTGAAGATTCCCTCCTCCACCCACTGCTGTTTGAACAGCAGCACAGCCTGAGCAAGTGGCTTAGGGAGGAGTCCCGGCTCCAGGGGTAGATGGCACTGTTCCTACCTCAGAATTTTAAGTGTATGTAAGAGCAGGTGGGGTGGTGAGACCACAGAAGTGCCAAGGCAGCCTCTTCCCCAGTCTGGCTTGTTCACGCTGCTAGGCTGAGGGTATCTCAAGGCAGAGAGACTTGCTCTGTAAAGCTTCTTAGGAATGGTGGGTTTGCAGTTTTCAAGGGAAGGAGGTGGGGGTAGTTTCTCCTCTTGCAGGAGCAGGGCTGTTTTCATATGTGAGCATGGCTGACAGAACTGGTACTAACATGTCATAGTTCAGTTACAAACTGAGCTTGGGTCAAGGGCCTGTTACATTAATCCTCTACCTCATTCCATTACGGCGTGAAGGAGTTCCTTATGATAAAAGATGGGGGAACTTTTTTGACCCAAAGGTTCTTTCCCCTTTTGTGTCCTGAGGTGATCCTGACTTGAGTTGGGCCTGGACACCCAACCCAGACTGCACAGTGAGTGTGGGAAGTGGAGCCTGAGGGCTGTAGGTAGGATTCTGGAGGGTTGTTTGGTTTCAGCATGTTGGTGAACTCTGTGGCAATCCCATTGCCCTCATCCAAATGGAAGATGATGAGGCATTTTCCCCGCTGCTGAGGATTTTGGCTGTTACCTAAGAAAGTTCTTTGGTGTCTGTTTTGGCTCAGAACTTTAAAACAATGGGGTCAGTGTTTGTATTGCCCTGTGGGTCAAAGATATTTACATTGCATCTGTATATGTTTTATAGTACATTGGACAAGCATACAATAAAAGCTGGAGTTAATACTTCAATATTTAAAAGAGACCTAATAATTTAAGGAGAAGGCATTATTTATTAGTACTAGGTTTAAAAATGCCTGCTCTAAACCTCAACTGTTGGGCTTATTTTATTGAAGAGCAAGGGTACTCAGTCATGCATTTCAGTGCTGAAAAGATCCAGGAAGTGCATCATGAAACATGTATTCACTCTTCTCTTTCTGGCATGTAAAAGGGGGGAAAAAAAAGGCGAAAAAACTAACCCCTTGAAGACTTGAACTTATAAATGTCATTAATTGAATGAGAGAAAGGAGTTACATCTGTGTCCACATAAAAGGTTGGTTTAGCATGTGCAATGAAAGACTTGCTCTTCCTTCATTTAGCATCTCTGGTTTTTCTTCAGTCAGCATCCCTTTCTGTTGGATAGTGAGTATTGGACACATGGGCCTCTGTCACATGTTTTTCCATATGAATGGCTCTGCCTTTGCTTTAGCTGCAAACCACAAGAGTTGGAATTACTTGGGCCCATCTGTTTGCAGGCTGCCAGACATGATTGGGACTTAGATGTTTAGGTATTTATGTTGGAATTTCCCTGGGACAAGGAGTTGTGGTGGTGTGAGTTTTTGCTTCTTAATGGCACTGGAAATTGGGTGAACCTGAAACAGACAGTAAAATAAGAGTGGTGGCACAGCAAATAGTCTTTATGGTTCATGAATTTGAGGTGTAACATTAGGAGCCACCACATGGCGTTAGGAACTTGAGACCAGGGATGTTGTTGCTGGAATGCAGATAGAATTGTTTGGATAACAAAATGACCTGTAAATACTGCTGTTCAAAGCTGTGTGTCTGACACATTTTTAACGGGAAATGGGATAGAATCTCTTAAAGGACTCAGTTTGCTGTGGGATTGTTGTAACCATGAGGCGGAGCAGTGCGGAAAATGGAAGCAAAAATCTCAAAGGTGAGTTGTGCCAGTGCCTTTTCCAGAGAAAAACTCTGAGGGCTTCTGTACCACAGAGACTGTTGTGTTTTGAAGTGAGAAAAACTTGTAAATCTTCGGATAACACAGTAGTGGAGTCAGTCAGCCTGGTCACCTGGAAGCTGCAGCTCATGTTTTTTCCCAACCACAATCAGCATGTGAGCAGAATAAAAGAAGACCAGGAAAGTGGTGGGGAATTGCCACGGACAGTCAAAATGGGAGGAAACATTTCATGCAGGTCAGCTTCCCCATCAGCCTGCTGATTTAAAGGAAATCTCTCTGCTTTCAAAACATGGAAATTGTTCAAGGCCCATTAGGGAAATGGTACTACATCAAACACAGAAGATCTCTAATAAGCATTTCCCACTGCTAAATACCTCCCTTATTGTGAGGGAGGCAGGAATAGAAAATGAGTTTTGGGTTTAATCCACAACAAAGGTCCAGTTTGTGAAATGAGGAAGCCAAAGAACTTCAAAGAGGGAGGATGACACTGGAGTCGGCCAAATTTAGGTACTGTTGAATGTTTGGTCACTGAGAACAATCCTGATGTTTTATGTCATCTGAGAATATTGTCCTTGCTGTTGAATTGAGTGTGGGTTGTGACTTTGCTATAAAGAGGAGATTGTAGTTTATCTTGTGTTTAAATGGGCTGACTCTTGGAAAGCTTTGGCTGTAAATGTTGAATGTTATGAATCAATTGGAAACTTGAGTTTTGGTATAAAAAGCCTTTCTGATCTGGCTGCTGGAGGCTGTTTTGTTGTTATAATTTTCAATTTAAATATCTCAGTAAAAATAAGCTGTGGCCAATTCAACTGATGTCCACTGAAGTTACTGTGCAGAAGGTGTCTGTCTCTTAGCTGAGCTGGGCTAGTGGTGAATGGAGAGCCACTGGTGTGCAATAAGCCAGCCTGCAGTCTCTTTTCTCCTCCTTAATTAAAAAAAGTCTCTTGTGTTCGTGCCTGCAGCTTGTACATAGATTGGGTTGAATGTGCAGCATCAGCTTTGCTGGCTGACCTATTATTAGCACAGTTGAAAAATTGGCTTCTAGGACATCATCTTTGCTGGTAGTTGGAAGGATGACTGATCTCCTGGTGTGCCTGGGGCATTGCCTTCCCTGCTGCAGCTCTGCCAGGTCAGGCACTGCTCTGTAATGCTTCATACCCTGGCTCTGAGGGTTGTTTTGTGGTTCATTTGGTATTTTTACGCTGTTTAAGAGATAGAATATGTTACTTAAAGATCAGTATTTTTGGTGCACTGTCTATCCATGGTTATCTTTTCCTGTGTGAACATATACTAGCAGTCAGTGGTATGTGATAAATGTGTTTGGAAACTTTTCTTTGTTTTTACAGAGTTTTGAAAGAAGTTCTTGAAATACAAGGGACTGGCAATAAATGTTGGTTTTGCATTGGTGCCTTACCTGCCTTAATACTTTCTCCCCATTAAAAATGTGGACTTGACTCTTGCTTCCCTCTCCTGCCTGCTCCTATGGTTTTGGCACTTGGCACACTCTGCCCGCTCACAGCTGGCATCACACAGAGCAGAAATGCCAAAGCCCCTGGCTTGGGTGTGCAGGTATAACAATGTGCTCCATTGTGCAGCACTGCCTTCCCTTTTGCTTTGGGGTTACTGTGGAAGAACACAAGACACCCAGTAGGATCCTTTCCTGGGGAATTGTCTTTCAGTCCTGTCTTTGATTTAGTAACAACTTGTATTATTTAACTCAGTCCTGGGGAACCACAATAAGAGCCTCATGGGAGTTGTAAGCTCACTATGTCTGGGTGGCTGTTATTTTTGAGCAATTCTAGTTATACAGATACTGTTTGGTTTGCCAGTCTGCTGGATTAGCTGGTCTGTAAAATCTGCAAGCAGCCTCTGTGGTGTGTGTTGTGTTGTCTGCAGCCTGGCCTTTCATTTTCCTGGTGTTCTGTACTCTGGTATCTCCTCCATAGGCAGCAATTGTGCTACTAAAATTCTGAACTAGCTTTGCCCCCAAATAGAGGAGGCTGTGCCTTCCCTGGATGTTCTTTGTGTATGTGTGTGCTGTCAGTAGCAAATCTCCTTTCTTTGTTTTCACAGTTAGGGCTCTACACCAGGCAGGAAATGACAGTTGACCTCCCTTACTACTTTCAGTGAATCTTTGCACATTTACTAGTGTAGTGACTTCTTGATGCCATTGTCCATCCTTTACTTGTTAGCAAAAGCTCAATAATAGATGTATGTTCCAATCTAATACCTGGCTTGTGATGTATCTGTGCTGATGTTGAGCTGTTTCTCATACACTTGCTGGAGGAAGGAGTAGGGGCTGTCATGTAAAGGATTTAGATTTCTGTCTTCATTCATGTCCCAGGAAAAGTAATTTCCGATATCTGGATTCAGTGTGAGGACTGAGCCTGCTTTGAGGACTGGCACATGCCTTTATCCAAGATTGACTCTGTACTGTGTTAGAGGAACAGGATGTACAGAGAATTGCTGGTGTCTGAAGAACATGCTTATATCCTGATCTTCAGGGCATGTCAGACAGTTGGCTGCCCAATTAGCCCAGTACAATTGGTGGTGCTTGTGTAACATAGCTATTTTGAGGCTACACTTCCACATCACAAGTGAAATTCTACCCCAGGGCCACATCCCAAAGAGCTCCAGTGCTGTCTGAGGCTGAGGATTACCAGAGCCTTGCCCTGGTTGCAAGGCCAGACACGGTGTGCCTGCAGAGCTCTGCTGTGCAGACACCATCAGGCTGGGGTGGGACACCCTTGGCTGCTCCAGGTGGAGGGTGTCCCTGAGCTGGAGAAGCCCAGGGATTGTTCCCTGCTCTCACACAGCTGCCCTGGTAGCTATTTCAAGTACAGTTTATTGAAAGCCACCTCACAGCAGACTAAGGTGGATCCTGTGCTGCTGATGGCTGCGTTGAATAAACTGTGTGGATTACAATGTAGTTACTGTACCATATATCTCACTTAGGAGGACCATGGATAATTTGGGCAGGTGGTTTACTACCCAGGGAGCTGCTTATCTCTGACTGATAAACAGCAGTATGTGCTGTTTAACGAGGGTCATAACGAAAATATTGATTAGCAGGGTACAGCTGCCTGGTGCAAAGTGATGCTCATTGAAACCCTGTTTAAAACAGTAATGAAATTCTAAAGGAAGCTTTCTGTCTTTTTTTAGCTGCTCTGGGTTTACTTAGGACAGTTAGACAGAAGGCCTTATTTAATAAAAAGTATTATGCAGTGGAACACTAATGCTTAGAAGTTGGGAGTATGGCCAAAAAATATGTAGGGAGTGTCATTACAAAACTTCAGGTAGTTTATCTTGGCACTTTCAACTTGGAGACTGGGAAAAGTAAAAAGCGTTCTGTATTTACAGCCATGTTTAGAACAACAGGGTATCTTACAAAAGATAGCTTAATTTTTTAATTTCCCTAAAATAAGATAAGTAAAATAAAGATGGTTATTTTACTTCTAGTCCAAGCCTGCTTATTAAATAGTGAAATAAGCCTTAAGACCATTTTGTCCACAAAGGAAGTTCTTCTCAATGAAGGTGACATGTAAGACTTGCTGAGCTGTTTTTCCCCTCGCTGCTGCAGTCTGTGTTGCTTTGGCATATCTCAGTCATCTGCCAGGCACTTCTGCCAGCCAGTGCTCCATGACTAGATCTTTGATCCTTCACTAGCCTGTGCTGTAATTATGAGTTCCCAAACATGCTGAAGGGTAGCTGGCATCACATGTGTTGAGCAGCAGTGGTGCTGTCCCAGGGACAGTCTGGGTCTGGGAGTTGTCATCCCCTTCTGAGCAGTCACAGACCACAGCAGAGGACCAGGCTGAATCATTAAATACCATAAAAGCTTCCTCTGCTCCAGGAAAGTATCTGGTTATGATGCTTTGGGGATTTGAGGATGAGGGAACTTTGCCTTTCAGTTCCCTGCTCTGGGCTTTCCCCCTGAAGTTGATTTGTCCTTATGTGCAGATCCACAATGCTCTTTACCTTTAAAAAAGGCATTTCCTCAAAAGCACTGTGATTGGTTATAGTGACAAATGGTCCATCATTCAGCTGGTGGGTAGCTGGTACCTGACACCACAGAAAAACGCTTTAGCAGCTGTGTTCGAAGTGATCTGTGCCTGTCAGTGCCCTGGGAACATGGTATTCAGAGGAGCTCAGTGGGCAGTGTGCTCTCTGTAGGTGCCAAGTCCATCACCATGCTGCAGTGTGTGGCTTTGGGCTCACTGGATGTGTTGAAGACTGAGTTGGATTATTCACATAACATGTTATCAGTGTCATAGTCTAAGATTTGCTCTGATAAATCCCTGGCTTTGCATTGTCCCCTTTTGCAGACAATGAAGACAAACCTTATAGACATCTTTATCAGTGAAAATTGCTGGGAAATTGTCTGTCTGCTGTAGAGCTCTTTGAGCATAGTGATGTCATACATTCTAGGGGGACGAGGTGAAAATCTTCCCTCGTTAGACTTGCATGCAGTATATTTTAAAATATGGAAAATCAGTTGGGTAAGTGGCACTGCTTTGCTGCTGCCAGAAGTAGGTTTTCAGTGTACTGACTGCAGAGCTGTCTTGTCACTGACAACTCATACCAGGAGCTTTTGCATATATCTGTGTTGCATATCCAGATTTAGATCCTCCTTTCACATATGTTGAACTTTCAATCAATATTTCTACTGAAATCAAGCACACCAGGAGGGGGGGGCATTGGTAAGGTAAGGAAAGCTGGAGGTCCAGGCAGCTGTTGTGACTTGCAGATGGAAGTATTTGCACTCATCTCCATCGTGTTCCTACATTTCACTGAGAAGTTGTTTTGACTCTGCAGCCTTTGGGTAAGGGGAAGATTATCTATAGTTTTGTAGTTACGATGCAGAGGGCAAGTATCTCAACACCTTAGTCCTGTTGCAAAGCTGATTGTTGAAACAAAATCTCTTAACTCCTTGGAAATGCTTTTACTCCTGGTTGAGAAGTTAACATAAGGCACTTCCATAATGGAGAGTGAAGCCTTCGTGTTCTGTATTTCCCTTTCCTGGGAATTTAACTTAGTGTTTTTGCAGAGGTTCAGGCTAAAACTGGGGATCCTTCCTCCCTTTGCTCCTCCTGCCTCAAATTCTGTTCTGCCATACAACTGTCTTGAGTGATAGCTGAGTTCACTGGGCATGTCCTGTGTACTCCTGCAGAAATTTTGCCTGCTCCACAGGATGGCTTTTTACCATTTCTTCTGGGTGGCCTGTGCATTGCATGTGGGCTGTGCCACTCTTGGTATGGTCATGGTATGTTAAAGCAGCTCTTCACAAATTGCCTTTAGAGCAGGTTGAAAATGTGACAGACTTGTGTGTGATTGGACTGGCAACTACAAATGTCTTTGTATGTGACATGTCACTGTTGAGTTCTCAGACACGCGTGTAACAGTGTAGCTAAAAATGTGGGCCTAGAAATAACAATGGAAGGCTCTTTGCCACAGCCATCCATCCAGATCCTTTGAATTTATGCTGGTACTTACTCACAGCCACTCAGCAACTTCCCTGGATTTCTGCCAGGAAGATGGCTAATGGAACAATCTTTTTATGATCTGTTTAGCTAAATGGCTCTAATAATGTGGGATATTAGAGTAACAGATGCTGTTGACCATCCTGCAGTAGATCAAAGTTTGTATATACAGGAACTATGCACTTCCTTTCAGAGTCATGCCTATAATTTGGAGCTTCTCATTTGTTGCTATGGTATTATATTATCAGAGCAATGAGAAACAGAAGTGGTAATTTTAATGAACTAAGTCAAAAGTGCCAGTCTGCAGCAGTGTCAGCACAGAGCCTGAGGAATGGCTCTCTGGAACCAGCAGGGACATAAAATGATGTTCTGTAGCTCGGACACTGGTGGCATCTGAGCATTTCAGAGCCTTGAAACCCGAGCCCAAACTTAACTAAAATAGTCCTGTGTCATAATATTTCCGACATGCTTGGTTCAGACTGTGGCCACTGAAGGACAGATGCCCAACAGCTGGAGCTGGCACTTGGCTCTGGGGATTCCCAGCCTTGAGTTGGGCACACTCAGCTCTGCCTGCGTAGTGGTGATGGACACGTCCCACCTCCTGATTCCACAGTGGGCTTGGAGGTGAGCAGGCCAAGGGACAGATGGAAACCAAGCACCCAGCTGGGTGACTCTGACTAGACTTTTCTGTCAACCTTTCCTTCAAGAACAACCTGCTTTAGTTTCCCTGCTGTATAAAATATGAGCATGACTGACTCATGTGAGATCTGTCAGGGTCTAGGGAGACTTAAAGCCCCAATCTCACCCTGCCTGATCCAAATGAGGGATTTGGAGCACAGAGCTTTGACATCTCCATCTGAGACTGGGGGAACTGAGCTGTTTCAGCCATGTATTAATTTGTACATTTGAATTTAATCTACATGATGATGACACCAACATGAGGATAATCTCTGAATCATAAGGCCATTATAAATTGACAGCAAATTCCCTAGAGACTAAAAAGATGCCAATTATATGGATATGACTGAAAGAGTAGGATCTAGGGGAATAAAATCACTTCACACATAACCTTAATGGACTGTTCCAGATATTGTAAAATCTGCTCCATTAGTACAGTATCTTTGTGTCATTAGATATGTTATATAATTGGCTTGGCTTTGTTTGGAGTATAGGCTGTTGGGTGGTCTGAACATTCATATATTTATATGATTAATTATGCTGTAAATGATTTACAGAATTAGTCTGAGACCATGGAATGGGCTTTTATGAGCTAATAAAATTATATGCCAAAAAACATAGCATAAATTTCAAGTCAGACTCAAACTAAGAAGGCTACTGTTCAGTGTTGTACATGTAGTGGGTATAAGCCACAAACTTTGTGTCATTCAAGCAAAGAATTGCCTTGTGGCTTGCTGAGTAAAAGTCCCACTCTTTGATGTGTGTTTCTTACCTGCAGAGGTGGAGAGCTCTCCTGTGGCCAGCTGGGCAAAGAGCTCTTCATAAACACTGTACTCATGTGTGGAGTTGGATATACCAGTGATGTGTTGGTACATGAGAGGGGTCTGTGCAAAGACAAGGCATCAGGCTTTTGGAGCTCAGTAACATCTGGGAAATTACAAACCCCAAAAAGGGAGATTTCCTTTCTTGAAGTGGGTCTTTTCTCAGGGCTATTTGCAAGGCAGAGATACTCCCTTGGTTTCATAGTTGGTTTTTAAAGTGTTTTTTCTTACTTGATTCTGTGATGGTGTATGTAATTAAATAGTCTAACTATTTAATAGTCTAACTATAGAATCAGACTCAATACATTCAGAATAAGGAAACCTTACACTAAATAAAATACTTTTGAAAATCTTGAATGTCATGCTGGACTTGACTTATTAGTCATGAGGAGTAGGAATAGACATTGGTATCTGCTAAGTGTCATGTAAGGAAGAATGAACAATTGTGGTTTAAATCCAAACTTGCTTGAGTTTTGTTAAAGACAGTTATTATTATATTTCGATCTACATCTGTACTTTTCCTTGCATTGATTAGTTGAGGTGAACAAGAGGTGTTCTAATCTGATTTTTTTTCTGAAGACACAAGCAGTATTCTAATATGGATTAATGAAGTGATGTTCTGTTAACTTTGGAGATAAATCCCATGTCTAGGTGTGCCTGTTTTTTCCCAAGAGGTTGTCTAAAAGGAGAGTCTGGAGTTTTCAATGTGCCACTAACACAGACCTCTGTGTATGTGTTTTGCTTTTGGGTTTTTTCTTCCTCTCCTCAACTCCTGAGGAGTGAATATACCCGTGAAATGCAGGATCTCCCAGGGGACTTGAGAATGTCTTTGGCTAATAGCACTGTGATAGCAGTGGCAGCATTTGGTCCAGAGACTCAGTTCCAGTCAGGCTGCTGCTAATGAATAAACCACTGCATAAATCAACAGCATAAGAAAAAATACAATATACTGTAAGATCCTGTATGATTTGGACATCTTTTTTTTTTTTCATGTATCCCTTCTATCAGTCTGATGCATGGTGATCACAAAGTGAATGATGAGCATTAATTTTAAACATGCAGAATCCAGAAAAGCTTTTTTTCTATTACACAGTGGTTTTTTTGACCTGTCTTCTTCTTGAATGGTCTTTTTCCCATCTTACTTCCAGAGCAAGTGACTTAGTAATGGGGTAGGAGGGATGCTTCAGTAAGTGAGAAATATGTTGAAGTTGTGGAGGGTTCCCCATCTGGCCTTAGTGGCAGGGCTGGTGTGCAGGGCTGAGAGTGGGAACTGGGGGGGGTGGAGGAGCTCTGGTGTTACCCAGCAGGCCCAGAGCTATAAGCAAACTTCTGGTTTGCATCCACTCCAAAATACACTGACTGTAAATAGCTTTTGGAATTGAAGCCTTTAGATTAGGAGGCAAATAACTGATTAATGTTGCATTAAAGTGCAAAAAAACTCTCCCTCTGCAAACCATGGGGAGGTAACTCAGCATTCTGTTTGAACTCCAGAATCTTTGTCGCATAGACCATTTTCCAAGTAGTGAAGCTTAACTGTGTGGGCTTTAAACTTCAGAGGGAGATGAAGACATAGGTTTCATAGCTGCCCAACTGGGCATTGGAGAGGTCCTTCCCTGAAGTAGGAAAACATGTTTGTTCTTATTTAGTGGGGGTTTTTTGTTTGTTTGGGTTTTTTTGTTTGTTTTGTTTTTTATTTGTTTTTTAGCAAGAAGCATAAATTTCCATACCTCTGAAAATTCAAAGCTGTGCAGTGTTTTTAAAGTGGGTTCATGTTGTGCATGCTGACAGGGTAGAAAGCCAGTTGGGAAGGCTTGGTCTTTGAAGATAAATTGTTTGCAGAGATGAGCTTTTTTGTGTTGTCTTAGATTTGTGCCCAGTGATTTCTCCATAGCAAGAGACCTTAATAGAAGGTAATTTAAGTGATCATTGATGAGTATCCACATCACCAACACACACTGGGATAGGCTTTTGTGTCCCAGGCCTTTAAACATTGCCCAGCCTGCTGTGTAAGAGAAAAGTGTCACACCTGGGGGCTTGTGGCTTTTGCTGAATTGAGGAGGCTTCATTTGGTGTCCTGGTATACTGGGAGTGTTCTTGGTTTATGGTGGTTGATTTTGTAAGGTTTACAAGGGCTTTAGGGCTTCTCAGCCTTTGCTCATGTAGTGTCTTCTGTGCGTTACTGCTGCTGACCTGCAGACCCTTCAGTTTATCCATGGGAGTTCATTCCCAAGGCTTGGGGGAAGACACCTGAATGCTCATATCTAGCAAGCTTTACTTGAGAGTGCTACTGAGGCCTGAGCAGCTCCCTACAAACTCACCTGGGGCATTAGAGCTGTCTGACAGAGGTGTGATTCTGTGAAATACCTATAATCACCCAGAATATTTAGGGTTGGAAGGGATTTTGTTGTAGGTAAAGTTACAGGTGAGTTCTTTAAATATTTTCTTATATCAGGCAGGTTGTGACTTTTCTGTGAAGTCTCTTGGCAATGCTGTGCCTGGGCCAGCTCTGATCTGATGTGGAGCAAGCTCTCCTGAGCACCCTTATTCCTGATGGCAGGGGAAGGTAAATCATTCAGTGTACAGCTGTGTTGTCAAAGCAGGACTCACTGCACCTTTTGTTTGGAGAGGGAAGCAACATGTGCTATTTTTATCTTGTTGTAAAATCCCACATCTCCTGGCATTCTGTGCAGTGCTTTGTGTGTGAGCAGGGCTGCTTCTCATTGCCTACTGCTGTAGCTGTTGGCTCAACTCCTGCCTCCTCCAGCTGGCAGCCCTGAGACAGGTTCTCCTCTGGGATTTGTTCCTTTTGGCAGCAGTGTTTCATTCCTTGACAGTTTAGAAGTCAATTAAAATGATGGAGATATTGATGCCTGTTTCCTCATCACCTGTAGCTGCCTCGTCCTGGAGTGACAGGTAAGACCTCGCCCAATTTGAACCTTCCTTGCAAAACTCAAAGGAGTGGATTAAACTTCTTTCCTTCCTTGTAATCCTACAGCAGATGCAGGAAATGGAAAACCTGGTGATGAGGCAATATGGAATGTATTAAGTATTGGTGGACTATTTCAACTCTGTTTTTGCTAAGCTTTATTGAGTTTGCTCAAGTTAAATGTATCTCTAGTCATCTGAACCCATGTGAGAGGCTGATGCCTTCATTAAGGTGTGTGTTGTTGAGATCTGTTTTCTGGCCGTATCACACCTATGTGGTTAATCATTAGCTGTGCCTGAATCTTCTCCCGAGGGCATTCTTGCTTCCTGCTTCTGCAGGTGAATAGCAATGAGCCAGAATTTGGCAGAGGGAAGGGTTTCTGCCAGCTGTGTGTGATCCACACCTGTTACTACGAGTGTAATCATTAGCTTGGCCTTTTAAAGTAACTGGAAGTAATTACCAGCACGGAGAATATTAGGTGTTAAAAACCTTCCGGGCACGTTGCCTTCTCTTCTCACTGCCTGTGTGGCTGACTGTGTGCCACCCTCCAGGCTCACTGCAAAGCTCTGTGCTTAATGACACTGAGCTTCTCTAGGAGTGCAAAAGCCAAACAAGAAAACTTGCAATCAAGGCAATGACTTCATTTGGAGCTCTTTGCTGTTATTGCTGTTGTAGCTTCCTCCTGCAGTTCACATCATTTCAGTGCTGTCCTTTGTGCTCTCCTGGAAGGTGGAGTTGGGGAAACTGGGAAACACACAGTCTGTTGGTGCTTGTGGTGGCACAGCCACTTCAGCATCCACGTGGAGTTGCATGTGGCAGTAAATAATGTGCTAGTGATGCCTTTTGAGTCCTGTGGGTAGCATAGATATTAATGTTTTATCCAGTGAAATAATGATATAACTTTAAAACCCCAACAACTCAAGAGCTATAGTGGAAGAAGTATTAATTGTAGCTTTTCTGGTATTGTAATTGTCTTTGGAGGTATAAAAAGAAATATTGGCCATATGAATGAGTTTTTTTTTTTTAGTTTCTATTTCTTTTAATTTGCTTGGCACAAATATTATTTACTGAAACTTGCTTGAAAATGGGGAGAGCAGTCTTAGGTTTAAATTTGGTTCATGGTTGACATGGTAATGTCAATTTAAAAGAAGTTCTGAACTTGGACACATATAAAAAGGAGAAAAATCACAGCTGTGGCTGAACAAATGCAATTTCAGTTCTCCAAGGTGCTCACAGAATCCAGCTATCAAGGCAGATACTACTGTGCCCGTGGGAAATCCTAGAACTTTTATAGATGGATCTATAAGAGGCAGAGCAGCAGAATTCAGATTCTCTGCTTTTTGGGCTGAGTATCGGTTTGGTGTAAGCAGGTGCTTCAGAAGGAAGAAAATAATTCTGAGAGCTCACCTTTGACTTCAGTGTGAGTCAGGGGAGTTATTCCATGATTGTGTGTTGGCTGCTGGCTGGGATCTGGGAAATTCTGGGACTCCTTCCCTAGTTTATGACAACATACACTTCAGGTGAAGCAATGGGAAGGTGTTTAGTCACACAACAGTAAGGTGTTTAATAGAGACACTTGAGGGTATTTTTAATAGAAATCAGAGTGTGATCTTGTCTTATTAAGGTCCCCTTTGATATTTGTGTTCATTCTCAACACTAATGCTCTGCTATGGTGTCATTTACTCTAAAATTCCAGGATTTTTAATGCAGTTCTTGAGATTTCATAGCTAACCTTTACTCAACAGAAAAAAGGTTGAGCCTGGGGTTCTGTCCTTCAGATGAAATATTTAAACTGAGGTCCCTTTTGCTGTGAAGAAATAGTTCATTTGAAAAGGGTCTGTGGTGACCTTGGTGGATGGGCCAAGGGAGTCCCCCCTGTCAGGTTGTATCATTCAAGGCTGCCCAGGAAATAAAATAGTGCTGTTCTGTTGCCCTCTTTTGGTCCCAGCCATAAACTAATTGGGAGAAAGGGATCCTGACCTGTGACTGGGCATCCTGCAATGTAAACAATCCCCCTTTTTTTTTTTTTAGCAGTCTTTAGTGTATGTTTAATATTTAAAGCCTCAAGTCAAATGTAAAAAGCTCCTCTAATAGTTGCCAGCTGAATCCTTTTTTTGTTGACTATTAAGCTACTTCTCACTAGACACTTAGAAACCAGGGGAAGTTCAGAATGAACTTTTTAATGCCTTCCTGAGAGAAGTTCAGTAAGTAATTAGTTGGAAGGTGTAGTAGTGTGTGGCACTGGGGAGAAACCCTTGATCTTAGCACGTTTCCACATAATCATTGCCTCAGTGAGATCCTTTAAAGAATGAAAATGTTCTTTTAGTTCATCAGGATGTTTCCTTTTTCCCCATGTCAGCCTTCCCATTAGATTCAATTTGTGTTTCTGATCACAAAGTGTGCTCTCTTACTTTGTATAGACAATAATAATAAATGAATTACTGTTGCCTTTTTATGTATCATCTTGAGAAAATTCAACCATTTGAGCTCTCAGCTTGTTTTACTGTGTGTCTTTGCTTGTATTGAATATGATCCAGCTCTTCATTTCCCAGGGCATATAAAATTGGTGAAATTCCATGGGAAAGGATTCTTTTGGGTATGTAAACACACTGTCAAAGAGTTTCTGGAGCTCAGGAAGAGCAGGCACTTAGAAGTTGTGGGAGTTGAACATGTCCATGCAGTGTGTTTGTGCACCTTCCTCCAGGCACTGTGTTGTGGTGGGCCATCAGATGGTGGGTTTTTCTGAGGTCAGGTCTCCCCCAAGAGCTTTACCCCTATGAAAGAAGTCAGGAGAAAACAAGTCTGCTGTTATTTCCTGGATTATATGTATTTACCTCCTAGAAGAGTTGTGCAATAAATAAAGCAAGGCTTGGCCTGGCCGAGGTGGATGGAAAGTTCCAAAGGAAATTGGTTGTGTATGGTTAGTGTTGTTGTTGCACTCGCTAAAAAGAGAAACAGACCTGTAGACAAACAAGACAAGCTTAAGTCAGGCTAAACATGGACATTTATTTTCCAATGAATCAGATATTTATTCTGAAATAATAAAGGTAAACAGTAGCTGCTGGGAAAACAGTAAATTTGAGTGTATTCACTAATGTCCCAAAAATTCCATCTTCCAGCTGTCCTTCAGCTGGTAACCAAACCTTAATGTGATGTGCTAATTTGAAGAATGTTTTGACTTTCCCATGCTGAGCTGTTCCTTGTTTAGGTTGAGCCAGCTCACGTTTTTCCTGTGTGTCTCCTGCATGTGATTGTCCAGCTCTGTCTCCAGCCAGCCCTGTTATGGCATGTCCCATGGGGTATTGGGCTTGTGACTCTCAAATGGAGTTGGGGTGTGTGGACCCCACACAGTCACCCCCTCTGAGCATCCTTACAGCAAGATCCTCCAGTGTGGGGAGTCTCTTCACCAGAACATGAGGAAAAGCTCCATGCCAGCAGAGATTTCCGTGGAAGGTTTGCATTCCCAGTACTGAGAGATCAGAGGGGGAAGGATCTGTGTGCCCTGAAGGCTGGTTCTGTGACCAACAAGTCAGAAAATTTAGCTTGTCATGTGTTGTGAGAGGCTGCCAAATCCCTGGAAGGGCAGAGGTGGTG
The DNA here is from genome assembly GCA_013400415.1 of Scytalopus superciliaris. Classification (NCBI taxonomy): domain Eukaryota; kingdom Metazoa; phylum Chordata; class Aves; order Passeriformes; family Rhinocryptidae; genus Scytalopus; species Scytalopus superciliaris. Next base: position 3,273,036 of record VXBX01008695.1, on the reverse strand, counting down.
TCTGATTTTGGAGGGGGTGGGTATGGGGGGTTGTTGGCTGGTTTGCTTTTAATAATGGTGAAAGGGATTTGCAGAAATGCACTTAGTCTTATAAAAAAAATGTTTTTTGCTGAGAACTCTGTAAGGAAATTACCATAAAAGTCAGTGTGCTGTGAAGTCTTCCTTCTTCCCACCATCCTGCTGCCACTTTCTTATTTATAGAGCCTTTCCCAAGAACCTCCTCATAGTCCCACTCCTGTGTGTTTAAAAGTGCTGGAGAAGCAGCACATGCTGCTTTTTGCTTCTTTACTATCCTCAGTGAGAAAAGGAGTTCTCTCTTATAGGCCTTTGCTAAGCTTTGGTAAAGTTTTGTCCTCTCTGATGTCCCTTATGTCAGGGGTTTTTTTTTTCTTCCAAGGGAGTGAACTTTGAGATAATTAATTGGACCTTGAAAAAATGGAGTGATTATCTTCCAGATAACATGTCTGAGATATGTCTGTGTTCAGAGAGCAGTGCCTCAGATGCTTAACATTTTAAAATGCCATTGTAAGTAAACAGTCCTTGGAAGTGTTTGCTGGACATGTCATTGTCAAATTAAGGTGAAAAATCATAGGACAGGAACTGCTGGGGTACTAGGGAATAGGGACTTGCTTCTGGGATATTTTCAGGGAGTTCAATAGGTTATAGAGGGATTTTCTGTGGGAAGAAGAAAGGGTGGGTTTAACAGGTAGAATAGCATTACAAAAAGAAGGTAAAAAAATGCAGAATGTACGTAAATGGGGAGGAGTGGAGCCTGGGCAGATCACGGGAAGAGGCAAACACTGGTATGATTTTCTCAAGTGGTGGGGGTGGGAAATGTAGTGACGGAGTCCTGACATCTGCAAGGACTTCTGTCTTTCTGACCTGCACAAAGTGCTCTTTGTCTTGAGTGGTTTGGGGGCATTTCAATTAATTGTAAACAATTTCAGCAGGTGTTGAAAACAGCCACAGCCATTGATGGCACAACTCTTACTCAAAGACTTTCAGGTAACTGCCCAAGTCAAACTGGTAGAAATAGTTGTTTAACATAAAAATTGGTACTATTCTGTTGACAGCCCAGTCATGAGTATTTCCAGTCATTTGACAGTTCAAACTGGAAATAGCAAGGCTTGCAAAGCTCTCTCATTCCTTGGAATTGTATCATTTGTATCTGCAATCCTCAACAGAGCCAGAATCGAGTTTATAATATGCATCCTCAAGTACTTTGAACAGTGTTTGAGTTCTTATTTACTGGAGGATAAGTGCTCCTTGAGTGTCTCCAAACTTGGATGTGGAGAACCAGATTTAATGCAGCCTTGTACCAACACTAATAATATTGTTGAACTGTTGGGCATCAGCAGAGCTCCAATGCCTGCTTGCTCCTTTTCTGCTTTGCTTCCAGCACAATAAATGTCAGGGATTATCCCCACATTATTTTAAGTGTCATTGCTAAGGCCAAGTGTTTTTAAATGCCAGTTCTACTTGAACTTATAGGTATTGTTGTTACGTTTAGGCCAGAAGGAATGTTAAGGAAACAACTGACCTGTGGCTCCATCAAAGGTTCTGCCAGGAACCAGAATCTCATTTACCCTTGTGTGTGATTTCAAAGAAATATTAATGCTTCCAATCCAGTTTTTAATACCAGCTTTGTACCTTTATTAAGGTGTCTGTTCTATATAACAGAGTTCTGCAAGCTGTTGTCAGCTAGAGCAGCAGCATCAAAATGCATGTGGAAAATGCTGTTGGAATTTGTGCATTCTAATAACAAGGTGAGGTGCTTCTGCTTCCTTCTCAGTAGTTCTTTTGGCAGAATAAAATAACTTCTTTCCCATTAAGGTTCTGGACTAAAAATGTTACTGCTTCTTCAATCACTTTGAGATTTTTTTCTCTGTGCAATCTAGGTGATAAGGTAAAGAGAAAGGAAGGAGGAATTGGGAGGAGATGTGGAGTGTACTTAAAGTAGCTTTACACACACCAGTTATTTCATTTGAAGCTGATACATCGTGGTGCTTCTTGAAATTAGTGAAAAGTGACAAGTTACTGGTGTTTGCATTCCCACACCACTTTGTGTGACTCTCTCTGTACCCTTGATGCTTCTGTGGGGAGCTGCTGGACCTGTGCAGGGTTCAGGGTCTCACTGCCAGAGCTCAACACTGCCCATTGTCATGTTCAGTGAGAATTTGCTCTTCTGCAGCTGATTTCTACTCTGACATCCAGTTCAGAGAAGGGAAGGATCTTGAGTTGCTTCACTTAAACCTCAACTTAAACCTCAACTTGATGTTTCTTGGCATCCAGGCCTCAGTCCAGTTGCTTCAAGGGCATGACATGTCCTTAGCAAGTTACACATCAATTGTCTGATAGCTTCCAAAATGCTTCCTTCAGAGGGAAGGACACTGCTAAGTTGCACGAAGAGAGAACTGCTCCACAAGTACCCTTCCTAGTGGCGTGCATTGATATTCATTCTGTGTTTGCATCACTCTGAGAAGTGACAGTCTTCTGAGCCACACTCAGCTCTGTCCTTGAGCTAAAATAAAATGTTATTTCCAGAATGTCTGTTCTCCTCACAGGGTTTGACATCACTGGAAAAAGGAGTTTGCATCCACAGACCTTAAAGTGAATACTTGGCTTTTGCATCAGTTACATGACATGTGCACTGAAATTTGGTCGTCATGTTCCACTTCTTGATGCTGGCAACTGAAAAGTTCATTTCATGGCATTACCTAAGTCATTTATCCCTGCTGTCCATCTGCAGCAGATGTGCATTGTCTTGCTGAAATGGCATGCATAAAGGTCTCTTATTTCTAAAAAGTAAAAGGGCAACTTCCCTTTTGCTTTTCAGAGGGGAGCTTTGAGGAAGGCTGGAAGAATGATTGATGCTGGTAGTCCAGACTCCCACTGTGCTATGTGCCTCTGTTTCCCAATGGTTCAGTTGACAGGCAGCAGTGAGCTGACTCAACCAACTAATGAACAAGATGGAATTAACAAAAGTTCAGTCAAAAATTTCAGTTTCATGTAACATCTGCATGAAATTTGCTGCTGCTCTGTAAGGTTGAGTGTGCTGTGGATTTCATAGGGTACTGGGGGTAAGTGATCAGCAGAGATGAATTTAAAAGGTGTTTTTGAAATGCGACCGAATAAGCTACTGGCAAAGGTATTTCTGTGAGTTTGTGGCACTTCTGAGCTCTGCTTTAATTAGAGATACTGGACTGTTCCAGCATGTGAATGAATCAACTCTTGTTGCAAAGTCTTTTTCCCTGATACCTGTGTTTCAGTTGGTGCTGTTGTCTCTGCATCATAGGGAAAATTGGTGTGAGAACACAGCTAGGTTTGAGAGCCTTTCCAGTTTCTCCTGGCTGATATATGCTAGCCCCTTAGGTATATAATAGCAGTTGCATTCCTTATAGCTCAAGAGGGAAGTAGTGTATTACCATTAATCTGGAATTGTGGTTGAGACATTAATTGCCAACTACAAGGACAATGCTGGATACCCCTTTAAAAGTGCATTAAATATGTGCAATATTGTCCTGATTTGGCAGAAAAGACCACCTTCTCTTCTGTTTTACACAGCCACTGTAGCTGCAAGGACAGTGTAAAATAAGATTTTTGAGATGTGCTTTAAGTTCTTTAACTCCTGCAGCTCACACAGGCAAGGCTCTTGTATACTTGCTGTGGAAAGTATCTGTCACTCTAAAATTAGTTTGTCAGTGACACGATTATTAAAATGCCCTGTTTGATTAAAGACGTTCTGTTTTCAGATCAATGTTTGTACAAGTAAGTCTTAGTTATGGAGTTGCCTCCAGAGCAAGAAATAATGAGCCCAGAGTTGGTTTGTGAGAAGCTGACTTGAGTGATTGTTTATTTCTGTGAAAATTGCTTTTTATATCCAATAGACACAATTAAAACTGCATTTATTGGAATGAACAGCCTTGCTGCCATACAGGTAGAAGACAGATTATAAAGACATATGTGATATTGTAGTGAAGCCCCTGAGAACAAATGGGCTAATCAGGATGAAATCAAATTGTCTGGGTGCTGTAATGAGAAGACTCAGGTTTGCTTTTATCCCTCCAGCTAGCAGGGAGAACTCTGGGCTGCATTTTGCCAGGAGAGGTTGTGCTATCATTTGGAGATCATAACAGGAGCAACAAAGAATGCAAGTTATCTCCAATTTATTTTGGCCCACTTAGTCCAGCATTTGCTGTATCTGATACATTGCCTACACTGTGAAGTTAAATATTTTAACTGTTACATTTAAATGAAAATAAACAGAGCCTAAAAGGAGGGGAAAAGGCGTGATAAATAAATACTTGGGAAAAAATATTCCTCTGTATTTACTGCACTGTAATAGGGAGGGGAAAAGTGCCTGTAACACGTTCTTGTGATATTTCTTTGTTAGTGCCTTTAAAGAGTGAGTTAACACAGTGCCTAATTCTAGAATTCCAGAGGCCATGCAGCCTCATGGGTTAGGGGAGTAAATCCATTTGAGAGCATGGAAAATCCTGCAGCCTTACAGCCATGCAAGTCTCATAGCAGACAAATACCAGCCTTTAGAAATGGAGCTGCCAGTGGGGGCTGCTCTGTTGGGGCTGTTTGAGCACGTGAGACCCTCAGTCTGGCTTGGGCTTGGCAGGGGAGTGCAGGGAGGAGATCAGATACCTTCTTACTTCAGTGGCTTCAGCACTTCGTTGTGCCTTTTGCTGTGTGTCCCAACATCCTCTGAGTGATTGCAGTGGCTGCCACGCTCTGGGCCCTGCCTTGGCCTGCCCAGCTCCTGTTCCCAGGCAGGGCCGCTGATCACACACGGCCAGGCCTGCTGCTTGTGCAGCTTCTGCTGGAAGGCACCACAGAGCAGTTTTAATTGCTTGCTGTTAACTCTGGAACTGACACTGAATGGACTTAATTGCAGCAATATCAGGAGAACTCCTGGAGAACTTAGGTGGATGTTCTCTTCATAGCAACTGCATGAAGGCTGTAGCTTTTAAGCAACTTTCTTTTCTTCCATGAAGTACAACCAATGCACAGAGCAACACTGAATTAACCTGCTTACATACGGTGTTGTAAAAGGAGAACCTTTCCCCATGTGTTGCAGAAGATGTCATGCTTAAGTCTCATTTGTAATTCTGATTTTTTTCTTTTTTTAGCATGAGAAATGCAGCCTTTAGTGCTTTTCTTGTGAGCCTATTTTGTCAGAAAATGTTATTAACAAAATGGCAGTCACATTTTCTAATGCTTAGTTCTCCTTTTAAAACTCTATATGGTATTGCTGCTGGTTTTTCATAGTTGCTGTCTCTTATTTTCCATCTCCTTCACCAAACTGTGAGGCTGTTCCAGGGGTCCCAACATCAAACAGAAGGAGTGTGTTGGTTATCTGTAAACACACTAAACCCCACTATCCGACATGGTGATGTTTGATTTGTATCTGTGGTGCGCACCTGGGGCTCAGGTGTGAGCACCAGCCAAGTGGGTGACCAGATACCTTGGGTCTTGTGGTGATGAATCTCCCAAAAGCTGCATGAAGGAGAATTCCAGGGAATCAGTGTAACTTTTAACTTGTAACTCAACTGGTTGGAACAAGCATCAGTGCCAGAAAAAGTAGATGTGCAGAGCTGTGGGCTTAGGACAAAGTCTGCCCAGCCTGCTTGTTTTTCTAAGACAATCCTCTGAAGTTTAACTGGATTACAGTTGGTAGAAAAGGGGATGAGGTCCACCTTCAAAGTTATTCTCCATGCAAAAGGGGACATCTTGGCAAGTGTCTCCACAACTGCAGAAATAGAGCATTTCTACCCTGCCCAGACCTTGTGGCTGCTGGTTAGTTGGCTAAAACATAGGACAGTTGTGCTAATTGTAATACAAAATTAAATTTAACCTGTAGCAAAGAAATATTTTCTCTGACTACATGAAAACCACACAAGTAGATCTTGTGCTTAAATTTCTTTACTGCTAAAAGCACCTCATGTACCACGGAATTGAGTGCTTTCAATGGGATAGCCAGAAATGGACAAAATCCATGTCAGTGTTCCTGCTACTGTTGCCAAGATGGGAATAAATAATTCTGAAATTCTCTTGCCAAGTGCATTTTGTCTCTGGGTATGAGCTTCACTGTGAATGAGGATTTAAAAAAAAAAAAAGAGTTGTGAAGGGATCAAATTCACTTATATTTCATTGTTTCCTCCTACCATGGGCAATATGAAGTAGCTTGTAGCCGGTCCATGTTCAAGTGGTGTTTGCTGTGGCATTAGTAACAGAAAAAAGATGTGTTTCTAGAGGAACACTATCTGTTCTCTTGCATCTGGGGATTTGTAGTGAGATCTGTTGAAAGAGCTGTGCATTTGAAGGGGAGAAGAAACCAAATTATAAAAAAGGGCCATCCCACCCTAGTGTTAATGCAACAACATCCCAAAAACTTAAGTTTTCAGAGATGTCCAGGACTCTCCTATTGAGATTTCTTCTTAAACAAAAAATGTTCAGGTATTAGCCCTTAGCACTACCAGTTTTCACATGAGTTTTGAACACACAAAACCAGGCACTTGAGAAGCAAAATGAAGTGTAGATCCTGAGGTTACAGGGGGGTAAGACCACAGTTTAACATTTTGAGATGAAATGTTACTATTTTTGGAGGCACTTCACTTTCCCAGAAGCAGAAATTTAGTAAGCTATGAAACTGTCAGATTTATAAGACTGTCCAAATCCAGCTCTGGTGGTTAAATGTGCTGTTTGTACTGCTAGAAAGGCTTCAGGCTCCATTGGGAATACTGGAAGTGGCTTCAGTGATGGTTGGGTGTGGATTGAGGTTTGCCTGGGTGCTTTAGACATGGCCTAAAACCCTCTGGGGTTTCATTTTCTTGGTCATGGCCTTAAGAAGCCAGTTGGGTTTATTGCTGCCAGGTTCTCAACAGGTCTGGGAGGGTTCTTCACATGCTGTCATAGACATGTGGTGCAGCTCTGGTGAGGTGCCTGTTCATTCTTCGGTGAGTTAATATCAGAAGACTTAAGACTTAATGCTCCAATTAGTTTTTATTGAGCCTGAACTAATCAGCATCTCTGAGAGACACCTTGTACTTGACAGCAGCTGCAGGATGGCCTCTTGAAAATGCAGGGCAATTCTCTGGAGTCTGGGCAGGCATTCCCTTAGCTCTGACCTTTCAGGAGAAGTAAGATACCTTTCTGCTCCTTGCTGCTAAAGCTTAGCAGAACTGGTTAGTGGAAATTTGTGTTAGATTCTAGAAGACCTCAAATGACTCACCTAAGAATTTTTTGGTTGATGGCATTACGTAAGGATGGGACTTGGAATGAGGCTTCATCTGATTGTTGTGCAATTATATGCAAATGTAGAAGGGTTTTTTTTAACATTTCTTTTTAGCTGACATTCTTATAAAATATTAATTTACAGTTACATTAGTTTCCTTTTCTGTACTTGGTGACTGACTCTTGTGATGCTGCAGCAGTAGAGCAGAGTTGTTTTCTGATTGAGTCTCTTCACTTCTCTGCTTAAATAATAATAATTAAAATGCCCAAGAATGTGGAATACTCTCTGAGGAACAACTAGTGGCTTAAAACAGGATCTAGAGAGTTGTTGTCATTCACATGGGGAGGTATCACAGGCACTGGTTACTGAATACAAGAAACCCTGGGTGAGAAGTGATAGGGAGTGAATAAAAGACAAGTGCTGATGTACACCTGGGTGGTGTTTGGCAGACTGTGTTGTTTTCCTTCAGCGTTTCAATGCCTGTAAGGGGGAAGAAAATGAAAAGCAGTCAGAAATAGGGTGCAGTGAGTAAAGGACAGTGGAGTGAGCCGGTGGTGCCTGTGACATCCATGCACATCTTGGACTTGTTTATTTATAGCCTGCATGTGTCATGGATTTGGAAATAGGAGAGCTGCTTCGTCACAGTCCTGCAGTAGCACATACTTGGCAAGGTGCAATAACTTACTATTTAAACTTATTAATTTTTTAAAATATTTGTTAGTTCTAGTAGTTTAGAACAGTTTATTAATTTGGTTCTACTAAGGTGAGAGTGTTTCCCTTGAGACTGACAGTCACACCCTGTTTCTAAATCGCACAAGCACAGAGCTATCATCTTAATTTTCAGGCCTAACCTCGAGATGTGTTTTAGTGTTGGCAAAGGGCTCAATTTTGGCCTGTGTTCAAGGTCTCAAGATTTTACCATATCTGGCTGTCCACTTGCTGGCGTTTGTTCCCCTTGGCTTTCATCTCTCATCATCAGCTCCCTGGCAGCGGTGCTGAGGGAAACAGGCGCTTCGGAGTGACAGGGCAGTGTTCTCAGCAAGGGCTCCCTCAACCAGCGAGTGCAGCTCTTCACATCAGAAGGTTTAACTCCCAGGGTTTGTCTCTCCCGTGTTTGCAGAACAAGGATGGTTTACTGGCTGTGCAGCTGATGAAAAGTAACCAGGCTACACGAATTCGGGGATGGAGACAGCTCTCAGTTGCCAACTGAGTTGAAACAGATTGTTAAGGGGCGCTCTGTTATTTGATTAATGACCCGAATCAGCTGGGTTTGAGCACATCGCTGCCAAAGTTTGCTAAACAATGAAAACAGGAAACGTGTGTCTTGAATCTCTCTGCCACCGTGGTGTCACCAGACATAACACAACGGAGGTTTTGCTGTGCCTGGGGGAAGAAAAGGATGTTTAAGGCCTGATTATGCCCCTGCCGCACCCAGGCCGGGGACGGCGCTGAGAGGGGCGAACTGGCCGTGGCCTCTGAGGAACCACCTGCTTCCTTGAGATTGCAGGGATATAGTTCAGCTTTTGCTCTCTGCCGTAACATATGTTTCCTGCTCTTGGCTTTGGGACTGTGAGGAGAGTGTGGCTGTAGGAAAAGGGATTTCAGAGTTGCCCTTGGACTGTCTCGAGCTACATTTCAAATACTCAGGGCAGCTGGGCTTCCCCCTTCTGCTGTGCAAGCAGGGAGGGAGAAGGGGAGTAGGACACAACAGGGAACGTGTCCTGGTTGTGGCAGGAACTGGGAGCAAGGGACAAAGAGAAGCAAATCAAGTTTGATGGTGAATACTCCCTATAATTTAGCTTGTGAGTGCATTAGGAAGTTTGCACCAGGTCACGTGCAGGCATGTGAAGCATCCCAGTTCTCTCAGGAAAGCCTGCTCTTGTGGTTGCTTCACACCAGAGCATGTTTAGTGTCAGCTAAAGACTTTCACCACTTGGCTGTGAGTGGCAGAGAGTGAAGTTGCTGATGCTCATGGCTGTGGTTCTCACAGAGAGCTTTGGCAAGGCTGGTGGGGCAGAAATGGGTATGTCAGGTGACCTTTCTGATCCCTGGGGTTCGGTGTTGTACTAATGACTAGTGGTGTTCATCTGCAGTGTTAGAGAAGGTGCTGAGTGGAAGACAGAGGATACAGGCGGTATGAGCAGGTCCTTTGCTATCTCCTGCAGTACCAATTTCAAGTTCATCTGTTAAATGTTACCACCAGCTTCTATAAAATACTTTGTACTGAAGTACTAAATGCAGCCATGAGAATTAAGTCATTTCTAGGGGTATTACAGGTCTAAACTTGAGAAAGTTTAGAATTGTTTTAATATCTAATAAACATATAGAATAAACAAATTATTCTTCTGCAAACATCTCAAGGTAAGACAAATACAAGTCTGCCTGCTGATAAGCCAGGAGCAGTTATTTCATGAAAGAACTGGTCAGCCTGGAGGAGGTTTTTTATGAACCTGGTTCCCTGACAGAGCTGACCAGCATCCCTCTTTCTGTGCGGTAGCAAGTGAGGTAGCAGAGTTGTTCTTCCTACTACCAGGCTACAACATTAACCAGGTGAGAACAATTTCATTTCCAGGCTCTTAAGCAAAAGAGTCCTCCATTTTAGGTCTCAATTAACTATTTTCTTTTATTAAGCTTTAATAATCCTGATGGTAATATTTTTTCATATGAATAAGTGAGCAGTTTGGATCATCATTTTGCTTGGATATACATATGGCTTAAATCAAGGAATGTTTTCTGGTGTTCCTGTAGGATCCAAGAGCAGCCAGGCAATAAAGCAAATTGTTGTACAGTATCAGGTGGGGAAGATTTCCAGGCCCACCATTGCAAACACAGGCACTCACAATTCTCTTGGTAGATGTTTTACAGCTGTGTAAATACTCAGTTTATGTGCTGCTGATCTAGCTTGCTTGCTCCATTTCTGAAAACCACAATACTTATCTTAAGTCTGTGTATAAAGTCTCCCTACCAACTCAAACAACTTTCCCCTGGGTTCATGTTTTTAATTGCAGCTGTAGATCAGCTCTCTTCAATGTAACATGTCTTTCCTTTTGATCTTGATGCCTGCTTCAAACATGGCATAATTAAACATGCATCTGCCACATCCTGAGCATTCAGTCTGGAGAACTGCTGTAAAACTCCCTGTGCTTAGTTCTGCCAGCCAGGAAAGTCTAAAGGATTTGGTTTAGAGTGTTATTTTAGATGTTATAATAACTTAAGCCTAGTTTTCATTTCAGTGTTATAAGCCTTGCTGACTTCTATCAGGTTGCAGAGAGTGGTTAAAATAGCTTGTAGATCTTTCCAATAGCTTGTCTCTTATGGGAAGATGTAAAGAAAATGCAGATTTCTGTGGTGTACCTCATTATGTGCTATTGTGCCCCATTTCTTCATGATGCATGAGTGTGTAATTGCAGGATTTATCCATCACATCGTGATAGATCTGTTCATGTTCTGCTCACAGCTGGGTGACTCAAGCTGTGCCTGACCTGTTCAGAGTGCAAGGACTAGGAGAGAGTAATTGCTTATTCATTACCTGATAAGACACCTGAATGTCCATAAAACAGGTGACATGTGGTGCAGCTGGAGATGGATAAATGCAGGTGGTGCAATAAGGTAGTATAAAAATGCATATATATGCCCTGCATGTTTAAAATCTGTGCTGTTTCTTTTATAGATGTTTCTTTCATAGCCCTACTAAGAGACCTCTCCACCTTCAGTCTGATGGCGTCTGCAGGCTGTCTGTGCAAATGTGACAGAAGGGGAAGTGTTGGACTGAGGTTTAAAATTCTCACCAAAAACAGTGGTATTTTTGGAGTGTTAGAGATGGCTTAGAGCTCCTTGTGGATTCAGCTTTTGCATTCTTTCTGTGCCAGCAGGAGTTACAGAATCCAGCATCCAGTCTTGAGAGTACATGCCAAATCAATCCTTGCATTCCTACCCAGCAGCCTTGTCTTTTCCTGAGGTGTTGGGTAATGATTTAGCCATTATTATTTGATTTCCCTGAATGGGTTTGCATGAAAGGTTTTATAAGGTGCTAGAGGTCATTTATAGATGGAAATGTGCTCTGTGATAGTACCTACATAGAAATGTGGTCTCTGCTGATGAAGTTATTTGGCCCTGAAGACTAAAAGGTACTTCAAACCCTTCTTCCTGCCCCCTCAGATACTGCACTGGGTATCACTAATCAAATTCTACAAAAGGATGAGTATTTTTGTAGTCTTTCAGTGTAACTTACTGAAGCACAACAGCAGAAGTACTTGCTTTTGTCTGAAACTGGATGATTTCTAGGAAGCTCACTTTAACTTAGTGCTATCTTCACACTAGCAAGGGGAGTAGTGTAATGCGATAAAGTGAATTTCCATTTAATCAGGTTAATACTGTTAAAACCATAGCCTTCCTAAAGGGCCAGGGAATGGAAGGACACATGGGAAAACCAATATGAGTTCATTTTTTTAAGCAGCTTGTTGCACTGCATCAAAACTCTGTGTGGATGCTTTTCTTCACCATTAAAGAGACCTAATTCAATTTAGTTTACTTCAGTTCCAAACTTAAGTAAGGAAATCATATTAAAGTCACTTTAATTCTGAAGGAAAGCATCTTCTTTGGGTCCTGTGTTGTACTAGTGCCAGTTGACTTCCCAGAGCATCCCTGCTAAGTCATGCCCCAAGAGCTGGAGACCTTGTCTGGGAACTTCCATCAACTTCAGTGGCAGTTTTATTTCAGATAAATGTGACAGTGAGGCCCAACTGTATAACTGTATAGTGTGACAAAGATGCAAATATGTAATTAATTTCTACCCTGTAGATATGCTTGCCATATCCTAATTTGGTTTAATACTGAGTTAATGAAGCTGTAAAGAAATGTTTTTCAAGTAGCATGTTATAATTTGTTTCATCATTATGCATATTTAGTCTTACAGCCTTTTGAAATGAAAATACATCAGAAGGATTTTAAGTGCACTGTACATTTCTGTTATAGGTGAGACAAGGTACCTGGTGATGTGTATTACTGATTTGAGTGTAAAAATTGGGGTTGGTTGCCCTACAATAGGTGTAACCTCTTTATAGAATTGATCTATAGGATTAAAAAAAGATAATAAACATGTCACAGGGTAGAGAAAGCTCCTTGTAGGGTGCAGGGGATGGTTGTGCCCATGGCATTGGTCGTGTTCTGCTGTGGGGGGTGTAAGCTCTGATCAGGATAGACATGGATTATTCTGCATAGTTTGGTCTGTGGCCAGGGATCATTCCTGGAAACAGGTGCCTTTTGGAGCATTGAGGATGTGCAGGAGGGCTCCTTTCATCACTGAACAGCTCAGAATATTCAGTAAAACATCAGCTGGGATCTTGACATCCAGAAAACATAAATGAGTTGAAAGCATAAGACAGGCCACTTAGTGAATGCATTCCTAAGTGTCTTCAGCTGGTAGGGAACTCTGAATCCAGCATTAGAAGATTTTGAGACAGTTGGCAGTGCTGTCAAAGGAATGCTTAGCAGAGGGCAGGCACAGGTTTGTTGGAAGTTGTATGCCAGTGTTAAATTTCCTTTAATGTTTTCCTGAAGACTAAATCTAGAGCTTAACAAAGTTTTGCATTGACCTCAGTGGTGTTTTTGGAGCAGACGTCTACCCTCAAGAAAAATACTTATGTTTTGATATATTCCTTTTAGGACACTCCAGAAAGAAATAGCTTGGAAATAGCTTGGCAGATAAAAAAAATGTTAGAAGTACATAGAATGAAGCCTCCAAGGCATCCTGCTCTGGCCGAGCTGGCCTTCTGTTTGGTAAGCAGCAAGCTGAGGGGAGCCACACCATATTGTGTGCCCTGACCTGACCAGTCCTGACAGCTGCTGTTGGCCTGGCTTTTTGGTCGTGCATTACTGTGTGTTGCAGTCCCTCACTTGAGGGAGTGTTGCAAGTGATCAGCAGAGGAAGGGAAGAATGCCCAATTCCGGGATTCAGAATGTTTACAGGAATGCTGGCTCTGACTTAGCACCCTGGGACTGGGGCCCGGTGTGGAAGTCGGTGTTTGCAAGGCATCAGTGGAACCGCAGCGTGAGCTAGTGGTGTCTGTAGAGCTGGATATACTTCTTTTAACTTCCCGAGTGTCCAGGGGGAAATGCTGGCATCAGAATTGGTGAACTGGGCTCCTAATTTACCACTGTGAACCATGTCACGGCAGGGAAGGTTTATGCTTTATTTATTAGTTAATTTGTGGGATGTTTGCAGCAGTGAGATGCTGTCCTGGAGATCATTCAGAGGCTGCCCAGAGCGACAGGGTTTCCCCGATTAAGAGAAAGCCATAGCAGTTGATCTCTGACCTGCGAGAACATATAGCCTATTAGTATGTGATAATTGCACCCATCAGCAATCACAGCCGCAGCCATAGGTGACATGGTGGCCTTGAAATCCTGAAATGGGTCAAGAGCTGTGTCACATAAAATTGCCTTTGAAAGTGCAGGGCTGTCTGGGAGATTTACCAGGCAAGTGGGACAGGGTTGGCATCTCCTCCTCACTTAATCCACCTGTGCACCTGCTTGTAAAAGCCTTTGCTCTTTTTATGGGATGGATGCCTTGACCAGACCAGATCCAATATGGCCATGTCTGGCAGCTACTCTTGCTGACAGTCTTGTCATCTCTTTGAAGAGAATTATCTATGCCTTGTCGTGATGGGGATCCTCCTCCCTGCATCACCCCATCTGTTCATCGCACTCTCACCCACTAATACAACCAGATCCTGCATTTTTGTTTGCTTCTTAAAAAAAATTGTTCCACTGTTGGTGAGGAATTTGCATGTTTTATTCCCTTTCTTGGAGTTGGTCAGTTGTTTAATGATGTGGTTAATCAGATGATGGGGATTCTTCTAGGCTGACAAAAGCCTTACATGTCTCCAGATTCTGCTTTCTGTGGGTTTTGTAGGAAATACGTTGTTTCCCTGGGTTATAATGGTGCCTTGGCAAGACTAGATGCCGGAGTCAAACACATTGGCATTAGTGTAAATATTCACGATGCTGGTACTTTGACTTCTAGGAAGGTTGCATTTCCCAAGAGAATAATAAAGGGGAAGAGTGTTGAGCAAGTGATTCATCATTTGCTGAGATGATTATGTATCTTCTCTTCTTCAGAGTCTTTATCCATTGTGAATGATTGTCATTCATTCCTCTTGATGAAAGAGGAACCTTCCTAAAACGAAAGGTGCAGAGCTAAAACTGTACACCTTTAGAGCTGCACACTGCCAGTGTGGACAAGTTTGGTCTTGTGGGTCAATACCTGAGACAGCTGAACAGACAGTCCTGTTTCCATTTCAGCTGCAGAGCTTCGGCTTTCCCTTGGCCGGTTCATTCTATCTGTGGCCTTTTCCCCAAGAGTGGAATAAAAGTAACACTTTTTTTTTCTTCTGTAATTCTTGCTTTAGTTTTTGACCTCCTCAGGGCAAGGATTGCTCTGTGTCCCGCCCAAGTCAGCACTCACTGCTTTTGTCTCATGGCAATAAGAGATAGGAGAGCACAATGCAATTTAACCCTGTTTTATCACCTTACCCTGATGAAAGTCCTGACAGACATTGCTATGCTTGCATAAAATTGTTTTGTTTTTCTTGGTATAGCTCATTCTGTTTTGCTGTGGTTGACAGAGCAAACCCATAAATAACTAGTTAGGATAAGTTTGTCTGTAATAAACATTCTTCTTGATGAGAATGTTGTGGCAAAATTTATTAAATATAGTCTTATTTCATCCTAGTGTCTACACAAAGCTGAAAGCAACTAAGCTGTGTCATAGGCAAAGCCTTATTGCAATAACAGCCCAAATCCTGAAGCTGGTCTTGGCTTTAAAATTGCACAGCCGTGCTGAGCAACAGATAATCCAGCCCTTCCCTCCAGCTGAGGTGTTTACCCAACCATGGTCTCTTCTCCACGAGAGGCTTTTTAAGGTGTAGATGTGCTTTGCAGACTCGATGCAAGCAGGAGGTATCCCGTGGTGTGAAATGCAGAGTCAGTGGGTTCCCCCCGAGGGCATGGTGCTGGCAGCGTGCTCTGCCCTCTCTGTCACACCGCACTCCGGCTTGGTGACCTTTGGCTGTGCACAGACAGAAGTTTAATCGCATCTAGACTGGTCTCAGCTGGTCAGATCTTGAAATAGTTGCTCGGTGCTTGGCTGGAAATAGCGTGGCTCCGAAAGGAAAAGCTGTTTTTTCCTGGTTCAGTAGGATACTGCCCTCGCTGAGACACCAACCAGATTGTGCTGCTGGGAATGAGACACTTGGGTCAGGCCAGCCTGTTCTGCTCCAGTGGATTCCCTGGGCAGCCTTTCCAAAGGTTGCTGTGCAGACCTGGAATGGAGGCTCTTGGTCTCATGTTTCAGTTTGAGCCTTCACACGTTTTATTTGTCAATACCTGCATGGAAAGGCAAAGTGCCACAGCTGACTCTCCTGTACAGCAGAGCGAAAATGGAGCAGTTCTTTGGGCTTCCTCAGAGTTGTTCCTTACGTGAGTGGGTGATGCAGACACAAAAAAACCCAAAACAAAACAAAAAAACAAAAAACAAACAAAAACCCCACATGTTTTTTTGTGTGGGTTTTTTTTTTTGTTTTGTTTTTTTCTTTGAGGTATTTTAAATGCTCTGAGTTTAGTTTGTTTCATGTGTGCAAACCAGAGAGAGAAGCAATGCTGATCAAGAGGGTGGGAGGCTGTTAGTGCTGCTGTGAGAACATAAGCAATTTTTCATGGGGTTCTGTGCCTTTGGGCTTGTATTTTCTTTTCAGCACTGGATCTGCTCAGAACATACTGAGTATTCCAGCAGAAGTGTGTAATGCTACTGAGGGAGGGATGCTGGCATTTTTATTAGATAACATTGTCGTTTCTCATTGTACAAAAGCGTTTGGTGTTAGTTGTGAATTTTCTGCTGTGCTTATCTGCTGCATTTCTCTCACCAGAGTTGGTCCCATGCTCTCATTTCTAAAATTGGGCTCCACTTACACACATTGGAGTTCCTCTGTGCTGCAGTTAGCTCAACAAATATGCAAGGCCATACTTTGACTGGGAGTATTTTCTTTGTGAGTAAAGACCTGATGAGAACTAAATGCTATCTGTTTATTCATTTAAAAATGAGCAGAAACGATTAAGGGTGAAGCCTTGGCTATGGGACAGAACATCCCTTGGAATGAAGGTAGTGCCTGGAGCACCTGCCAGTTTAGTGGGAAGAGCTGGAGTACTGAATGCCCTGGGGTGTTGATCAGGCTGTGGAATCCCCTGGTTTGCAGAGGGGCTGGCCTAACCCACTGGGAAGGAAACAAATGGCTGAGCTGGTGATTGGGTAGGAATTCTGTGAGCTGACTGTTGTCTGCTCCCTGTTATGTCATTTCCCCTCTGAGCATCTCTCTGTGCCAATACTGTCTGTTCTAACCCAGTTTTGTATAAGGCATAAACTTCTTTCTTGTACTTCAAATTATGTTTTTAAGGGGCTAAATAATTTTTGTGGCTTAGACACATGAGTTTCATATAGTAACTACAGCGAGGGTGGCAATTTGTGTGCCAGATACACAGACACCACGTGGTACAGGCCACGGTGTTTACTTCTCCTTGAACGGGAAATCTCAGTATTTCCAGCAATATTTCATAGTCTTTTACAAGTCTTTATTTGGTCTTAAGCTTCAAAGTGAAACAGTACCTGTGAGTGCAGTGCATTTATGGAGTAGCTTTACCTTGAGAGGCTGATTAATGCTGCAGTTGTAGAAGTGAAATGATTTCTTCCAGTGACTTGACTGTAATAACTGAGGAGAATAAATGTCCTAATTTAATATTTACGTAGGTGTCCCAGTAATAGGCATCCTACATCCTGATTATGTAAGACAGAGGAGTGTTGGTGCTGACAGGAGAGCATATATACTTGTAGGATAACAGGCACAGATAGATTATATATCTATCCCTTGTGGAACCTTTTTGCATTAAAACATCTTTAACTAAACCTGTTCTTTAATGCATTAAATTAGTTGTTTTCGTGTTTTGTTCAATAAGAATCTGTTGACCTTGTTCTCAGCCTTTCTTATCTTAAAGATTACATTACCTTTCTTTATCCCCCAAGATATTATGAGGGCCCTGAGAGAAAACAATTATTCATAAGGAATTTTTACCTTAACACATCTTAATTTTGCAATTCTGCTGCCTCTGGAGTTTTGTTTCATACTGGTATATTTCTTCTAATTTTCTTAACTTTATAATATTTTTTGATAGCCAGAATATGAGGCTATCCTGTCTTTATGGAAAAGCAGGAAGTAATTAGATACTTTATATAATTTAGTTTCATATACTCATTTAGTGATGTATTAGACCTTTTCATTTATGGGAAGACTTGTGAGAGAGTAATCTTACTGACTTCAGTATATTTAAATCCAGTAAGTTAGAAGGAGTCAGTATCTTTAGAATTCAAGGGCTAAATGTAGCTGGGCACAAATTTTTAAGTCCTTTAAAACCAGAAGTCTTCCTAACTTCATTTGTTGTGGCTATTTGTTTTAGCAAGAAATTTTTCAAGTCACACGTGGCTGTTTCCTAGGGAGGAGCGTGGGCTGTTGAAATGTTCTTTTGTGCCTTTGAAACCTCTGCTAAAGTTTTTATGAAACATAAAACAGAAGGAATGCAATTGATTAGTGCAGTCCCTTATCATTCAGTAGCAAAGAGGAACTGTTAAATGGTTTTAGAGCACTACGTTATAATAGAAAATGATTGTTATTCTTTAATACCAAGTGACAAGTAAGGGAATACAAGGACAATTATGAAGGATGGAAGGCAATCCCACTTCACAAAGGCTTTGTTTATGGCACAAGTTTGCCTGTCAAAGCAGAGGGGATAAAGAACTAAATGATGTGGAATCTGTTGCGCTCTTAAAGTCACCATTTTTGGGGGGGGTTGGGAATTGATGCTTCACTGTGATTTAGATAAATCCTTTACATCTCAGGTGCTCTAAAAAAATGGTTGGAGAAGAGCATGAAGGAGAACAAAAGGGAACTGAATAATGTGGATGTAATAGGGAAGAAGTCAGGCTCTTTTGAAGTCAGTACCAAAATTCCCATGAGCTTTGCTGGGGTGGCCTTTTTGTTCACAGTACTTCATGTGTGCCTTGATATAACAAAACTTGTGGCAGAGACTGAGGTGTTTGTATTTTAAATAATTTGTGGCCAAGTCTGGCTTTGCAATTTAAAAATCACAGTGGAAATATATAATCTTTGTTAGAATTACTTATGAAAGGCAATACTTCTTCATAGTGGAAGGAAGTCTTGGACAACTTTTGTTAACATATTTTATCCTCTCACACTGCTCCATCACATACATAGTACAGGTGGCTGTGTCTGGCTGAAAATCTGAAATTAATACTGTAAATCAGCTTGAGAAATATTGCTGTTTAAGCATACTTCAGAAGGTTTAAAATACAGCTTGTCATAGTAATAGAAAATACACAGAGAATACTTTTCCTCTCAGAATCTTAAAATGGTTCAAAATAAACCTTACCTGGCACATGAGAGTAAAGTCATGTGTAGATCAGAGTTGGACTCTGTGCTCCTGACTGGTGCCTTCCAACTTCCTCTATTCTATCTTTGATAAGAACAAGCTCCTGTTATGGAACAGCAATTTCTTTACTGCTTTGCATGATATGGCAATCCCAGACCCAACTGCCTGTATTGCTGCACTGGGGGCTGGAACTTTACTGTCAAGACTTCTGTGATTTCTGTTGCTGGGCTTGTTTTAGGAATAAAATACTGAAAATTGAGAGGGGAGAGTAAGAGGGAACACTGCATCTGGCTGAGATTGGCTCTGCAGCTCCACGGGGTGGGTGAGGTTCAGGTGTAGCCCAGCTGAGCTCAGTGTCACAGCAGCTGGACAAGAAATCATGTTTTACATGCTTTGCTCCGGATCATCTGCTTAAAACCATTTGTTTTTTGAGCCAGCTGTAATACTGGCCTGGGCATACCATGAATATATAGACACACATGCATACATCTATGCACTTAGGTGTGTATACTTACATATAAATATATATGCTTATATACCCGGTGTATATCCCATGCCTCCAGCAATTATTTCATGGTTTAGTTGCAACCCCTCCTGCCTAATTCTTGGGAAATGCAGTGTTTGAGTGTGTACATTTGAAGAGCTTTAGTCTGAGGTTACTCCTGCCTTTCTCAAGCTGAGCTGGTAGAAGGTGTTCTCTTCAAGTATTTCACATGTTAATTTTTTTTTTTTTAGCTGAGATTGCTTAGTTCATCAGATAGACAGCTTTTCTAAAATATTGCTGTTTTCATATGAAATATGTGCAGTTACACTGGAAAATATGGAACTGTTCCCTTTTTTTTTGGGCTACCAAAGGAATATGTTTCCTTTTTCCTCAAGAAAATATTTTTTTATAAAAGCCTGGCACTTATTTTTATCAAATTTCCTGTGAGAAAAATTCTCACTTATCAACTCTTCCCCTAATCCAGGGAAAGGGCTTCTTGTGTTACAGCATTTCCTTTGAGGTGCAGCCTGGTCAGCGATGTGAGCCCTCGGCCTGCTGAGCCCTGGGGGTGTCCTCCTTTGGCTTTGGTGAGGCAGTAGTTGGGAAAAGGCAGGTTTTTCTGGGATAAGTTTGCAGTGCCATTTGTCTGTAGAAAGAAGGGATATGGTTAAAACCCCCAGCAAAGGACAGGGTTGATTAAGAGCTTGTTTTGTTTTGTTTTTTTTGGTTTTTTTTTGGTTTTTTTTTTTTTTTTTTTTTTTGTTTTTTTTTTTTTTTTTGTTTTGTTTTTTGGGTTTTTTTTTTGGTGTTTTTTGTTTGTTTGGTTTTTTAGATTATTTTATTTTTTTTATTCTTGACTTTAGTGCTTTCTGATCAGAAATTCATTTTTTCTCTCCTCTCCCTTTAAAAAGGGCAAGTGGAAGAACACACAATTTGCCACCAGTTCATGTTTCCTATCCAGAAAAATCTGTTTTGTTCTTTCTCTGACCTCGTGTTTACTTACATAAGAGAATAAATACTGCAATTCATTATGGCAAGTGCAAAACATAGATCATGTTTTTTCAGATGGGTACTGGCAGGTTATCATTGGGCGGTAGTGTTGACAATAAATATTTAAAGCACAGAAATAACTTATTTTAAAAATTCACTACAAGTTTTATGCTCCAGCTTTGATTTGACTTTAAAAGGTCTCTTGTTGAGGAGATGTCCTTACCCAGGGCAGGCTGTTGGGAAATGGGAAGGGAAAGGCTGGTGCTGATTTTCCTGGAGAAGTTTATTTGGGTTTTGTGAATTTGTTTTGCTGACAGGATAGTTACCCACCCTTGGTATTGGAGTTGTGTTTCACATTGATGTGTTCTGGGTGTGTAATTCTGGGTGTGCAAGCTGTTAAAAGCACTCTGAGCTCACCAGAGTCGTTCTTTTATGTGCTGCCTGCAGATCTCAGTATTAACACAACAGGAGGGAGTCTTTGATGAATTGTACCAGCTGAATTGTACTTCTCATCTTTCCAGGCAAACTCACTTTTTTCTGTGCATTAAATACTGAACCTGCTTAACGAAACCAACTAAAATTTTGAAAAACTCTCTGATCAAAAAGCAGTTCATGGTTTATTTGTTGCTTGTCAAGTGAAGTAGTCCCAAAGGGATGGGAAGAGGGGAACTGGTGGCTGTGATGATAATGGGGAATTCCTAGGTAGAATGGTGTGATAAGACCTAAATATCCTTAGAACACAGAATTTCACAGGCAGCTGCAGATTCCCCTGGGAATCCAAACCCATTGTAGTCACGCAGATGCTGCCAGTAATAAGTCACCTCACTGAGTGCAGCGTTCAGTTCCTTTATATTTTAAATATCTCTTCAAAATGCTCCCATGTCAAGTAGTAGTAGTTACTTTGTGTTCTGCATCCCTCCATACATTTCACACCAATCCTTCTATTCAAAACCGGAGACTGGGACTCAGATCATCATTAAATAAGTCATGTGCTTCCTTTCAGCTGGTGCCTATCAGTAAATCCATTTATTAGTTGACTATTCCAAACTGCAGAATTTCAGAGATTACTTCTGTCTATTCCCTTTCTTCTTTTTTCATCCTTTCAGCGCACAGTAGAGCTTGTAGGTGTTTAATGGCTTTTTATAGTTTTCTTTTTTAAATGTACTTAATGTGGGGTTTTTTTTAAAAGAAGTGCAAGGGAATATAAGCAGTGAAATTGCCTGAGTGTTTGGAGCTTCTATGAACATGCTCCATCCCACAGACAAGAACATGTCTTCAAATTCTTTAGTTCAGGTTTAATCTGGGCATGAGACCAAGGACTTCAAATTTATGTCCAAATCTTATATCTGATCCTATGTTAAACAAATCCAGATGGAAGGTGATATTCTAATGTTAACAATCTGCTTCCCCCTCCCTCTGCTGCCTTTCTAAGAAGTTGCTGACAAGTCTTTCTGACAGTCTTTTTTAAGTAAATGAGATCAAGTATATTGAAGGTTTTTCACAGCAACAGCCTCTGAGGAAAAATGAGACTTTGCAGTAGTGCTGCAGGGTTTATATATATATATATATAATATTGCTTATTTTCTCCCCCAGCCATGGATGGCACAGCTCAGCCCAGGGCTCCCATGTCAATGAGGCTTGTTCTGGTCCATTCCGTGCAAATGGATACCATTTGCACACTTCATTGTTAATAAGTCATAAGAATTAAATAAGTTAATACATTTCTGCACAAATCTCTACAGCTCTGTTGAGGAACAGGGGGTTTTTGTACGTTGTTGTGATTTGTGGTTCATCCTGGGGATGAAGTCTTGCACCTAAATCATGCAGATGAGGCGATGTTCCTCTAGTTCATCTGAGGGATGCACAAGTTAAATGGTTTTCCTTTATGAGTGGAATATAAAAGATACAGTCTGTCTCTGACAAGGATAATTTTGTTTGTTTTCAGGTAATGATTTTCCTGATCTTGATGCATTTCAGCTCTTTAATTCCTCATGTCTCTGCAGTTACTGTGGCACTGTGTTACTGCCTTTCCTGCTTTGCACAGTCTGATATTGAGGTTTATGTTAGAAGAGCTGTGTTGAAATTACTTGGCATCGCTGATAGCTCCAGTTCACAAACAGATGCTGCTATGGGGTTCTTTGTGCATGTAGGCTCAGGCTGCCTCCCATCTCAGATTCATCCTGCTATGAAATTATAAAGCCTCATCTGCCCCCAGCTAAATCTTGTGTCTCTAGTTGAGGCTTCCTGCTGTGCAAGTCTTTAGGAATACTTTTCCAAGAGGAAAACGGTGTTTGGGTGGAGGTCTGGGCAGATGAGCCTCTGATCAGCCCTGCTAAAATGCACTGAAACCCACTGGGGTTCCATGGGAGGTTTTTAACACAGCTGACACTCTGCCCTCACTGAAACCATCTGTAATCCTGAATGCTGCTGTGGTAAAATTGGCCTGTTTGTGTTTGCTGCATAAAAGCTCTTTACCTCCTACAAGGCCCTGTGTGCAGTGCTGTGAAAGCAGTTCCTTTCCCAAACTGAATGGCTGGGGAGCCATTATATCACTTCTGCCCTTATTTCTCTTTGAAAGAAATATGCAGTAATGTTCATCTATAAAAGTCCCACAAAGGAACACATATTAAAGTGTGCTTCCTCATGTGTGAAATTTACTTTGTGTAGGAATAGAATTCTGAAGGAGTTTTACCAGTTTGTTTCATAGAAGTCTTTAGAAGTGTTTAAAATTACTCATTTTAAAATGGCACTTATATAGCATGGGCTCTGACTTGAACTGCATGAGTGGTGATGCCTGAAAGTCTGCAACTGATGTTGGATGGGGTCCAGGGATGATTCTGGCTGGGCCAAGGGTTTCCATCCCTCTGGAGGAACAAACACTGGTGATGGGACAGGAGCAGAGCTGAGCAGCTCTTAGGGATAACACAGTGGCTTGGCAGGACTCAGCACTGTGGGGTACACAGCAGGTCCTGAGCTGGTGCTGTAACAGCTGCATTCCCTGGTCAGAGGGCAGAACGTGCCTTTATAATCCAAGCATAGGTATCTGCAGATCCACTAAGTGTTTTTAACTTGACAATGTATTTTGCATATATAAATAAACATCCCCCTGCTAGGGTAAGTTCTCCATATGCTGCACAGGATTGCAAAGGTTTGTCAGCAGGAGGGACGGGCATCTTGTGAGCTGGAGAGTTCCAGTTGTCACTTTGTACCCTCTGTAGCCAGACTGGCTCCTGGGGGCTTTGCAAGGCTTACTGCAGACCATGATGTCAGGTCAGCAGACAGTTCAAATTCTGTGTGTTTGCTGTGTGCAACTCCTTCTGTCAAACTTGAGCTGCGCTGCATTGACACCAGAGTCCTCTCTGACCAAAGAAATACGGCTTTCTGCATTTCTGTCCTCTCGGGCTGAAATC
This sequence comes from Scytalopus superciliaris, assembly GCA_013400415.1. NCBI lineage: Eukaryota > Metazoa > Chordata > Aves > Passeriformes > Rhinocryptidae > Scytalopus > Scytalopus superciliaris. The sequence goes on along the minus strand of VXBX01008695.1, from coordinate 3,249,416 downwards.
ACTTTGCCTGTTCCAACAGCAGCTTCTCGCTTCACAACTAATTCATATTGATTGAATTCCAGCCTGGCTCCGTGGTTTCCTTGTAAAGCTCAAGCCCGTGCTGGAGTTATGCATCCATAAGCTGGGTTATGCTTCAGTGGCAGGGAATACAGGCAAAGGTAATGGTCAGTAATTCTGAGAATCATCAAGGAGAACCTTGCAGGTCCCATCCCAGTCTGTGACGGCTGGTCAGCTCCCGGGAAGGGAAATGCACTCGCACAGTACCCTGGAAGCTCTAAACACTAATTCACATTACTGCAATCAGCTGACTAATTGCCTTTCCTTTAACTCTCATTAGTGGGTTTTGCTTTGCTCCATTTGTCTCCCAGCACACAGATGAAGATAAATTCAGTGGTTACAACAGTGCAGCAAGTGAAACAAGCTGCACGTACATGATGTGGTGAGATGAAGATTCATTTGCCTCTCTGGTGGCAGGAGAGGGTGGACTGGGCAAGGGCCAGGGAAAAAAAAAAATGTTTAAAAAGAACAACTAAAATAGCACTTTTATCTATTCCTTTTTTTCTGTGTGCATCTGCACTCTGTCTCCTGCTCTGAAAGTTGCAGAGTTGCCTGCGTGCAAATGCTGAACTAAAATTGCTCTAAGCCTTTATTTGTTGGAAGGAAGTCTGTTCTGTGGCTAAGAGGCCAGACTGGAAATGAGGATACTTGGACTTGTTTTCCAGGCTGGATACAGACTTCCTGGGGTAAACAAGAAAGGTTCACTTAAGTAAAGTAAGGTTAGGTCTTGATCTCTAATGTGGGGATTAATAGTACTTCCTTTCTCTCTTCCTGAACATCCAATCTCTGTTGATAGCTCTTTGAGATGCTTTTGGGGATGTAATTGAAAATGTTTTGTGGGCTTTTTTGATTTTTCCAATCATTTTGGGATAAAATTGTTCCTCATTTGTTGTGGAGATGTCAAAAATTAAAGCAGCAGCAGCAAGACAACCTGCAACTTGCTGCTGTGGCTGGTAGGGCCCTGTGACAGGCACTGGAATGTACTTAATTGCTCAGATCAGGTCAACCACCTGTCCTTCCTCAATTTGAGGTAGCAGCAATGTTGCATTTAGTCTCATGCTAAAAGCAGCCTGGGAACCATGTGATTGAAAAGCAATATGCTTAATTGTAAAGCTTTCAAGTAGTATGACCTTAACTGTTTTACTGAAGAAACACAGAAAAACGGATAAATAAAGGCAAGTGAATTTCAGGTGTGATCCCATGACCAGCTAAAAGGTGAGTTGGAGCAGCTGCTTTTGATCTGCAAGACATTTGAAGAAGCCTTCAGGAGGTTTTGGGGATGCAATGTGACTAATGCAAGGCTGATGTTGGGCATTAAGGGGTTGTTGCCAGCTGTGATAGGAAGAGACTGAACGGTTTCAGTTGCTACTGGTGAGAGTTCCTTGGCAAATACTGGCAGCTCCCAAAGCAACATCCCTGGGAATAAGCAGAGCAGACAAATGGGGTATTTGGCATCCTGTGTGGAGAGCAGCACGGTGCCAAGCCTGCACTTGTGGCCTCTGCAGCATGCAAAATTCACATCAGTGGGGAACTTTCTCAGCAGGGCATAAGCGTGGCTGGGCTCTGCATGGTGATGCAAAAGGCCAAACTAGCTTTTATTGTGCTAAACTTTAATCATTGCTGGTTAATAGTGATGTTCTAGCCTGGCTCTGTCACTGCTGTGGTTCCAAAGCTTCATCACGTTGCACTTCTCTCCACACAGAACTTCCTGGCATCAGATTAAGGTGTGTGGAGCTGATGTTAGAAGGGCCTTGCCAGAGCCTGCTGGCCCTTTGCAGATGTCACAGTGTGCAGAGGAGCAGTCCTGCCTGGTTTATACTGCTGCATGTGGAGAGAGAAGCAAGGGCTTCTCCTTCCTGTGGTCCTGCCCTGCAGCACAAGAGTGTGGGGGTTCCAGAGGAGGCTGGTGAGTAACCATTTAATTCAAACCACTAGCAGGGGACAGCAGGGTCTGCTGGTGACTGCCCAGGCTGGGTTAGCAGTGACTGCCTGCAAGCAGAAGGCTTAGTGACTCACTGCTCATCTCTGGAGCCTTTTGATTTGCTCAAAATGTTCCCTGCAGCGGGGCTTAACTGTTCATAATTATTTCAGGATCCTTCCTTCCTCGTAAAGGTTTCTTACCCTCTGCAAACACACCAGTAGCCCTGAGACTCCAGAATATTCTCCAGTTTACTGGAGAGGACAGAGGTGAATTCCAAGGGTTTACTTTAAATTCTTTCCTTAATACCACTCCAAGCATTGTTTCTGTCCTTACAGTGTGCATTATCTTTAATCCTTCCGCTGAAATGCAGAGGAATCTGTCCAGTGTTTAATTTCCCTTCCAGTTCAGATTCTGAGGTAGAATAAGACTCACTTAGGCTTGAACTAGTGGTAAAGATGGGAGAAACAAGTATTATTAACCAGAATCAACCTGTGTTCCTGCCTGACCTACAAACTAGCCCATCCTGAATTCACCATGAAATGTTCCTGCTTCCTTTTCATCTGGGATAGCCCTTCATGGTCAGTGTTAACCAGATGGGTTAAATAGAGGGCAGGGGTTATGTGTGACTAATAAACACCATGTCACAGCTCAGGCAAAGACTGAGCTGCCTGGAGCAAGGACAAGGAGCCACTACCAGAAATCTTTGAGTTTCTCTCCATATGCAAACAAGCAGGATGTTTGTCAGCAGAGGTAATCCATCTGACCCTGACTCTGCACACTCCTCTCCTTCTTTGGTCTATGTCAAAGTGCTGGCACGATACTTCAGAAATACTTTACACTGTGGTCAGCAGGATTGAGGAGAAGCTGCCTGCCCCTCGTGTTCCTTGTCCTCCTGTGTCCTTTGTCACCTGTCACAAGCAATCAGTTTGCCACAGTGATGAAGTCAGGGCTGGCGGTGCTGAAGGCTGTGCTGGTTGTCAGGGGATGGAGACTGGAGAAGGTCACTCTTACTGTCCTCTACTGGCCTGACTAAGGTCTTTCTCCAGCCCTCTCTCTCCATGGAAGAGGTGTCTTAATGGTTTAGGAACTGAAAAACATAACCTCTTCCCCTTCTGTTTTCTTTAAATACCTCCTTTTAATCCTGCCTTCCTGTGCTACCTGAATTTCTGCCAAAGCATTCGTTATTAGTTCTGTGGAGCATACACAGCCTTGAGAGATGATATTTCATTGTGTATTGGAAAAATAAGGTTCTTTTCATGGGCTGGTGGATCTCATGGCTTATTTCAGACTAGGACAGTCAGCAGATATGCTGAAATTACTATTCAGTGTTTCTCACCAGCATGGCTGCATTCCTTCTATTCATGACAGCATGGTGGTGTGGCGCTCCTCAGTTTGCCAAACTTGGGCAACGTGTGTATTGGTGATGAAACAGGAAACAGCTGACAGGGAAAGAGGCTTGGAGAAAGCTTGTGCTGCCAAACAAGCATTTTGTATCTCCAGAGTTTTGCTTTCCAGGCTATCTAGACTTTGCATCTGCTTCAAGTGATGCATCAATCCGAAGGTGTATTTGACTGTCTCAGTAAAACAGACTGCCCATGGCCCAGCAGTCTGTGGCTTTGAAAAAAGAAGAGGATGACTGCAAATGCCTCAGTGAGTGTGCTGTTGTGCTCCACATTATTTAACTGTCCTAGAGGATCAAGGTGTGGTTCTACAGTCCTGAAGCGTGTGCAGAGCTGGGCCTCTCTGAGGTGGCAGTTTGTCAGTGATCATCATGGGGTTCAGCTCACACCAGTGAGGTGCCTGTGAGCCCAGGCTTCACACGTATGTGACAGGACACAGCTGGACTGAGAGCACTGATAGAGTTTGGTGGTACCTGTTCAGCATGGACAGACTGGCACTGACTGGCAGCAGAAGCACAGGGCTGTGGGTTGTTGCTCAGCAGGCTCACACTGGTCACCTCCAGAAGCTGTGGAGGAATGGTGAGATGTGCAGCAGAGGAGGCACCAGCAGCCAACACCTTAGTTTTGGCTGCTTTGGACAGCTGTCGTAGTCCTGAAAGTCTGGGAAAAGCAGATGTGGTAGTAACACAGGGGGCTGCAGGCTTGCTTTGGTATTTGTTAAGCATCACACTTAATGTGCTCTGTCTGCTTTTCCCAGAGAGGAGATTTGGGCTGTTTCTTTTTCTCAGAACTGCTTTTTCTTAGAAGCTGGAGGGAACTCCCCTCTCTTGGGGAGTCTACTTGTGCTCCTGCTGCATTTCCCTGGCTTACAGATGCCTTTAGGCCCCTTCCTTTGGACTGGAAAGTGCTTAAAGGGCGGATCACCAAAATTTGTGTTTTTTAACAGCTGCATGGGACAGCACAGAGTAGCATCACAGCCTTCTTGGTCCTGAGTCCTCAACTTGCCACTTGCAGTGTTTGAAGGGAAGGAGGTTTGGGAGGCTGGAAATCCACCTCTGCTTCCCACAGAACTGTTCACTGTTGTCCCTGTTCTGTGGCCCCGTTACAGTCCCCTGGCAACTTTAGAAATGAGTCTGGTCACACCAGATCTGGTGGTTTTTGGGCAGAGCCATCCTATAACAATAATTGCCTGGCTGCCAGTGTAGTCACATCTGGTTTTGACTTGTGTGGTGCTGTCAGGAGCCCTGACCCAGACAAGGAGCTCCTCCACCTGTGGTGCAGGGCGAGGTGGAAGGCTCTGGCGTGGCTGTGGGGAGGCCAGTGCCTGTTTTTGGGGTGGAAGGGAGACCTTGCTGAGGTTTCCATCAGGAGACAGCAGGGAGTTCCTCTGTACTTGGAGTCTGGCTCCTGTCACTCAGGTGCAGAGTCCAGCCCATGCTGGGGAGTCATGTCAAGAAAAAGTCAGTGGGATCTCAGCAACGGGGTGGATTCTTGGGCAAAGCAAAGCAGCTGTGGCTGGGCAGGGTGGAAGTAGCAGAGGCTGCTTTAGGCTGATGCTGGAGCTGTTTGTGGAATTTGAGGAAAACCTTGAGGGCCTGAGAGTCTGACAGGAGGCTTTCTGTGCCCTTGGCAGGTTTATACAGCTGCAGGTAACCTAATTCTGGTTCAGCTGGGAACTTGCAGCTGTGGCAAGCGGTGGGACTTACAAAGTGGGGGAAACTCTTTGATGGGCTTGAAGGGGCCTGCCAGACTTCTCCAAATTCTGCCTCTCTGGTGTGCAGAGGGAGGGGAGGGCAATGTTACTCACTGAGGACAGTGGACATAACAAATGAAGCAGCAGTTGGGGTGGGAAGGAAAAAGGTGATGTGAGGAAGGTTATTGTGGCTTTTCTTATGAATATCACCTCCATTTAACCTCCTTATCTTCTTAAAAGTTTGATTTGTTGTGTCATTATAAGAAACAACCTGAAAATAAAAATCTGTCAAAGCCAAAAAGGGAGGGGGGGGCAGGAAGAAGAGAAAATGTTGGTGCAACCACTTCCGTGTTTTTCTTTAGGATTTGAAAAATCCAAGAAGTAGAATCTGTGTATAAGTATTTTCAAGTAACAGCTGTGGTTTTACCTTGTGGGATAGTTCATAGATTGACAACTGAGGGTATGGGTATGACAAACATCAGTGGTTTAGAATGAAGCTGAGAAATGGCACTATGACTGCTCGTGTGCCTTGGGGTTAATATTTTCACACCCATCTGAAACACTAAAACTATCTCCCCTCCACACAGGACTTAGGCATTTGAAAAAAAACCCTCAGTAAAATTATTAATTTAGAATTGCTGAATGACCAGGGAGGAAAAACATTTGCAAAGGAGAACAACTGTTTCCCACAAATCAGAAAGTTTGACAGTGTCAGAAACCTGCTGTTTCTATGAGAGCTGTGTGTGTTCAGCTCTGTTGGGCTGCTGGCATTGCATTTAATGTGTTTATACTACTTAATTGCCTGTTATTAAATGACACAATTTAAAGTTTATCTGTTCTGCTGTAGGAAGTGAGCGAAGTTTCTATAAAAAACATGTTAGATTTTTATTGGCAGAACAGCCTCAGACTTTTTAAATAGAAATCTGAGTCTTAAATGTGCAGCACTGTTTTCAAACCCTTAGAACAAAAATCTGCATTAAAAACATAAAAGATCTTTAGTGTCCCTGGTCACAAGTGACTGATAGCTTTTCCAAATTACGTGGAATTTCAGGTTAGGTGGATATGTTTAGTATTCTTTCTCATAAAAAATAATCTAGACTTTCTGACTTTGTTTTGCAAATAGAAATCCTAAAGTAGTAAAGTGTTTGTTATTCTTAGCCATGTCTTTTAGTACTGTGAAGAATGCCTTCCATTTTTTGTTGGACCGAGACATTTGCTACACACTTTCCTATCATGAAAGATTTTTAAGTAAGTGATGCTTTCAGAAGGGAACTAAAATACTGCTGATACCTCATGCATCTTCCTATTATTCTTGTGGATGATGAAGATCATCCCATTTACAGCTCATGTGCACCGGTACCTTAGAAGTACAGAGAGTTACAGGCTTCTCCTGACCTGGCAACCCCAGTTTATTCAGGAGCCTCTCAGCTGGCAGCCCTTGGTCAAACAAGCACTACTGGTGTGTGTGATGTGGGAATTGGAGAATATGGGAACCTCGGGCTGATAAATGCTGAAATCACTTTCCGCTGGCGTCAGGGGAGATCTGAATCAGTCCTATAGCGAGAGCAAAACAGGAAATCACCCATTCAAAAAGCCAGATTTGTTGAGTAATGGTTGAAAGTTTGCCACTGGCCGTTTTGCTGGCGTTCTGGGCAATGGATAAACAGAAATGGTTAAAAGTCTCCTGTTGCAGTTTTTAGAGATAAACATGTTATTACAGAATTTTAGGAGAAGGCAAGAGGAATAGAGCTGAAGTGGCAGCTTTTCTTTTGGCTTACAGTGAAAGGCTCTTTTTTTTTTTCTTTTCTGTCTTATCATGGTGTTTGAAGGGCTATGATTTGAAAAAGAGAAAAGAGGGGAACACACCTCATTTACAGAAAAGAGAAGCTTTGACGTGAACAAATACTCCTTAAGAACCAGATTATGAGAATGCCTTCATTCTCTTTCAAACCACAGGATTTGTGACCACTACACCTGTGTGCTGGGGGTTTCCCCCTCCTGCCCTCTCTTTGGAGGTTGTTCTCAACACTTGCTCCAGGTGACCTTGTACAGGTGCTGTAGTTGCAGGATTTGATTTCCTTTCCTCTGCAGAGCCCAGCAGTGGTACAGAGCCTAGGTCTGTGTTTCCTTTGGCTCTGCTTTTGGTGATCAGAAGTGTTACAAGTGTCCTTTGGAGCTTGAAGACAGGGAATGTCTCCAGTGAGTGGGTTTAGATTTTTTTTTAGGACAGAATTCTTGGCAGTGAGGGTGGTTTGGCCCTGGCCCAGAGAAGCTGTGGCTGCCCCATCCCTGGAAGTGTCCAGGGCCAGGTTGGACGGGGCTTGGAGCAGCCTGGGGTAGTGGAAGTTGTCCTGCCCATGGCAGGGGGGTGGAATAAGATGATCTTTAAGGTCCCATCCAACCCAAACCTTTCTGTAAGTCTCTATATATGGAGCATCTAATTTGAAGACAAATTTCCCAAACCAGAAAAGGCTGAGTCTTTTAGGAATTCTCACCACCTTACAACAGTGCTGGTAAAGTATTTGTGAAAACGTTATGAGATGTGTTATGTGGTTGGTGTTACATGGCTCCTTTCTCTGATATTTTTGGCATGTGTGTTCACTAGCAGTTGACCAGTTACAGGATTATCAAATAAATGATTAGACAGGTTGGACTGATGCAGCTGCTGTCCCAGCCCCCTGAGCTCAGGGGGCATTTGTGATGTTTTCTGTCCTGCAAGTTGCAGTCAGGCTCTGACAGAGAGTCCTGCAGGAAAGGTTGGTGGCTTAGGGTCTCGCTGAGGGCAGGGCAGGCACACAGCCTGCTGCACATCACTCTGTTGGGAGAGCTAAAACTGTCACCTCTGGCTCCAGGCCCTGGGTTGTGCCTTGAGTGTAGTATCTCAGTCCTCTCCCCTCCCCAGGTAGATCAAACACATCCCCAGCACGTTATGCTGGAGAACATCTGGCAGAGCCTTTGCCTGCCTCTCCAGCATATGTTGCCTCTTTGTCTTCTCACTTCCCCTGTGTCCTATTTGCCTCTCTCCTGTTCTGAGCTGACAGCGTTCAACACTTTGCAGTCCTGTAGAGTGATCAGAAGTGATGCTGAAGAGCAGAGGAGCAGCATTCCCTGGGGTCTGTGGCTGGATGTCACAGGAACCTGTGGGAGAGAGAAGCAGATGTTTCCATGTGTGTGGAGCTACAGAGGGGGGCTGTCCTGCTGCAGAGTCCTTTGCAGATTTGCTTCAGAGGATACTCGGGTTCCTACCAGCTTGGGCTTGGAAACAAACCCTCTGTGTGTCGTTACTGAAGTTAGAAAGGGCAGTAGGACAATCCACAGGCTGCTCTGTGTTCTTTCTCTGGGAAACAAAAAATACTCAGGTTGTATTGCATAGAAAGGTGTAAAATTACAAGCTGTAGAAAGTAAGTAGGAATGGCTGTTGAAAGGAAGAGAAACCTGAAGCTGAATCCTTTATTTCTTCAGACTGGAGGTCACACCACTGCCCCTTTTTGTTACCTGGCTAGGCAAGTGATAATGTTGTGGCTAATGATGAAGCAACACATTTCTGTCCAGCCTTTGAAATACCACGGTGCAGTATTAATGTGAGCCGCCCTGTGAAATGCAACCCACTGCAGTAATCCTGCTGACAGCTGTTCCCCTCAGCCCTGGAGTCCCTGCTCCTCTGGTGCCTGCCCATTGCCCTTGCCCCACACTGGCATTTCTCCGTTTTCATGGCGTTACTTTGCATGTGGAAGCAGAGCTGGAGCGCGTGCCTGGTGTATTTACTGTGCTAATTGTTCTCACCTGGCAAAGAGGTGTCAGGTCACCTGCCTCAGCCGAGTTGGCCAGCAATGAGGCATCAGTCAATGAGTTCAGCTACCCGGGAGCCTCATGCCAGGGACTGAAGACATGCTGCAGTGTCTCTTAAAAATGTAGAAGTAGGTTTGTCTTATTACAAGGTTGGTTTTGCTCTTTCGTACGGTTTGGGGGTTAAGTTGTGGGTTTAGGGTAATACTTTCAAGAATCTTGGTGATTTGGAAAATTGAATTGCAGTTTTAGAAGTGAATTTTTTTTCTGCTGGTGATTTAGAATGTTGCCTCTGGTGCTTTGAGGACAAGGAGTGCTGAATGGCTTTTAAGATTTACAGTCTTTGTGTGCATTTTTGACATAGAGATTAAATAATTGTATTTTTAAAGAAAATGTTTTTGGTTCTTACTGCTTCTGCTACACGAGTGTAATATTAACTAATGTGTGCTGATGTGCTTGTGGGCACACAGACAGGAGGGAATAAAAACTTCCCAGAGAAGTATTTGCCATGGATGCTTTGTGGCTTTTAAGTGCACCCCGAATCTTTCCTGTAAAGAAGGACAACTGCCTGACTAATTATGAGCCATGTTAACTGTCTTAGTGAGAATTGCACATGGCAAACCTCACTGTGGTATCAAAGAGACCCACCACAAAGAATTGATGTTTACTGCCCCACTGTCATGCAGGAGATGTTTCCACCTATATATTAGGGCACAGAGTAAGGAGGCACAGGTGTCTCCCGACTTTGAGACAGGCAAGTAGGATTACTTTGTGGGCTTCTTGAATTGGGCAGCATTTTACATGCTCTCACTGATTTTGCTTGGAACTAAAGATATTGGTGCAGCAAATCAGTGTAAGAGGTTCCCTTTCCCCTGAAATGGGGAATGCATGGACAGCCTTTTAAGCAAGACTAAAAATAGTCCTCACTGTAAAGGTTCTGGGGCATTTGGCATCCAGTCTGTGGGGCTCAGGTGTGCTGCAAAGCCACGTGGCCTTTCCTAAACACCAGGGAGCCTGGGATAGTGTTGGAGATGGGGAGGGTTAATGTTTGCCTGCTGTAGGGAGGACTGGGAATGAGCCAAAACAGCAATGGATTTCTGGCGTGTGCCCATGGTACTGCCCAGCCGGCTCCCCAAGGTCACACAGCAGTTGTGTGGGTGCAGGGAAGGGATTGGGGACCAGCCCCTGCATACTGCACTGGCACAGCTAGCTGGGAGCAGCCTGGCCTGGCATCTCCAAGCAACTCTGGAGAAAACAGGGTTGCTGATGGCAAAACTGTGGTTTTTGACTGCAGGGATTTTGCTTGTCTTCCTGCACTTCCCAGCCTCCCTTCTGCTTTGTTTGAATTCCCCTAACAAATGGAGATCAGCCTCTGGCACTGCACATCCTGCAGCTGGTCATCCCCTGGGATGGGAAAAGGGGATCTTTCTTGGGACAGCTCTCCTTGGCAAAGCTTCCAGTGCAACCTGTGCCTCTTGGGCTGTGTGACAGACACACACAGATGTACCACAGGATTTATGGGGGCTGGACAGAAGGGCCTCAGCACTGAGATAAGAGTTTGCAGTTACCAAAAAGGAATTATTAGAGAAACCCCTAAGTAGTATTCGCATCTCTAATCGAAAGTACTAAATTTCCATTAAAAATATATTGAAGAAAAAGGCATTGGAAATGCCTTGTTCTCCTTGTGAGATCACCCTATAGATATAGTCCACTTAACTGCAGTGTGCTTAATTGAGACAGCCACTTTTACTGGGACATCTCCCAGGGAGCCATCGTAGCCTAATGATTATCAATGCCAATGGTTGTTGCCTAATCAGGTCAGTGCCATAAATCCTGCTTAACAAGGATGTTTAGTGAGTATCCAGTGATTAAACAGTGTTTAAACAGGTGTTAAATAAGTATGGGAGGCCATGTTTAAACACAGGGAAAACCAAAATAAAATGGAAAGCAATAGGTGTGAATCTCAAAAGTAGTAAGTGCTATTTTTGTCCTTTCTTTTCGTTTAGTAATGGGATTTCTCTGGTCAGTCTCAAATCTCACTTGGAAGTTTTAATTTATGACAGGATGAATAGTCCTGTGAATGAAAGCTGGCCAGGGGCTTAGGGGAACCACCACTAGTGCTGATTAGGTTTGCCACTCATGTGGGGCTTCCAAAAGATCCATAAATACTCTAGGAATTTGCATATATTACATTATGGGATTGCTCAGGGATTTTTGGGTTTGGGGTTTTTTTTTGGAGGGGGGAGGGTGGGGCTGGCTGAATCCTTCTGGTGCTGTGGATTTCAGAGCCTCAGGGTAATGTGGAAACCCGGTAGTGTGTATGGACTGCCGGAATGCTTGTGGTCCCTGTGCTGCTGCCTCCTTGTCCTGAATACAGATGGCAGCTTCCCCCCCAGTGCAGATACAGCCTGGCCAAAGGTACACCCCCTTTTCCCCATGGCATAGCTCACCCCTTAATGGGAAGGTTTGGTGTGTCAGGATTCTGCTGAGCAAGTCGTGCTCTCCATTTCTGATCTGATTATGTGCCCTACAGTCCCTATTGATCCGTAACAAAATACAACTGTGACATATTTTACGAGTGTGCAGCACTAAATTAAATTTGGGAGAGGAGCTTAATCAGCTCTCTCTGTAAAGATTAAGAATAAAAGTGTGGTTTTCTAACAGAAAACTGCTATTTGGGAACAGGTAGAAATTCTGTGGCATCTAACTGAAACCTCTGGAGTGTGGGGAATTTCATGGAATCCTGGAGTCTGAGAGCCCATCCCTCTGGTGTCATGTGAAATCCATACAAGTCTCCATGTGCATCCAAAGCAGCTGCTCACAGCTGCCTTTCCTCCTCTTAGTTTTCTAAGAAACTGGTCTCTTTTCCGAGCATTCCCATGGCTCTGATTTCTCTAGCATTTTCTTTGCAGATTTCGAGGTTTTCACAGTTGTTTGCCCGCAACCTTGTGGTTATGAGAGTAGTCATTTCACATTTGTTCACTTGCAGTGCAGGAAGAATATTTGGGATTGGGGGAGGAGATTTCACCATTGCTGTAGTTCATGTTTTTATTTTGACAGGAGGTTAAATCTCACTGCAGAACAACTGCAGTGCAAGGAAGTACCAACTCCCTTCTCTTGATGCAGTTCCTGCTGTTTATTAATCAGCAGCTGGAGCTTTGGTCCTTTTGGGAAAGTTTATTTTACCTTTGAGTCTGGTGGGTTGTTTTTTTTTCTTTTCCTCTCCTTGGTGTTCAATAATGTAGTGACTTTAGAAGATCAGAGAAAATGTTCATCTTTTACTCCACTGTAGTAGAACAACATTTTTAAGGTTCACAATAATGTAATTTGAAATTTGATACAAGGCTTGGCGAAATTTTTTTAATTACAGTATAAGTCATAACAATGTTTATAAAATAAATGACAAACCAAAACACACCACCTTTTCCCACCCCCCTCCCTCTTCATTCCATACACTCATTTAATGGATCATTAGGAGTCTGAGCTAGAAATAGCCCTGTATTTTGTTACACAGCAAGCTTAGTGTCAGGAGATATTTTGGGACTCACAGGAAGCACGGGTGGCATTACAGCAGCTACTTGATTTTTGCAGTGCTTCTCTGGCCTTGTGGTACACAACCACCAGATGCAAAGGGACAGGTAGTGATAAATCTTTAATAAGAGCCATATTTAATATTGCAGGAGTGAAAATTTCCATAGGAATGGCGGAGATGTTACTGGCACGTATTTACTGCATTGAGGTGTGTTCCCAAACTGGGTGAATTTCCATTCTGGCACAAAATTGAAATCTCTCCTTTCTAGTTGTTCTAGTGAAGCACTGAGATATGCACCTTCTTTTGATACTTTTTTTTCGAATTTTGTATTATTTCTACTCTATTGTTCCAAACAAGCACAAAATTTTGTCCTTATTCTGGAAAAGCAAACAGGCAAACTCGTAAGTGACAAAGCAAAGTCTGGAATGGAAGAAAATGCTGTTACTACTTTTGTGTGAAACGTAGTTCTAGTTAAAAGTCTGGTGAAGGTCCTACCAGGGGTTTAGCAAAGACAGAAAATTCATGTTAATCTCCCGAATCTTAGTCTAGTGCTGGAATTATAAACCCAGCTTTCCTTATAACAGGAATAGTCTGGTTTAGACCTATTGCACCCGTTGAGGATGGGGATGTGGGAGGGACAGCACAAATCTCTCTGGATTCCCCTGAGTTATTTGCACAAGCCACAAAATACCCTCTTAAAATCTACCAAAAGGTCAGGGAGATAATGGAAGGATTTTGCTACCTGAGCACCATTAGAAAGGAAATAATCAGGGAGGGATGCATTTGCCTTGGCTCGCTTTCAGAGCTGGACCTGGCAGAGGAGAGAGCAGCGTGAGCAATGTGGGGAATAATGGCTGAGGGTGGGAGAGGAGAAGCAGAACAGCTGCAAAGGAGCCAACAGGTCCAATCAGCAGACTCGGCAGAGATGCAGAGTAATGACAGAAATATGTATTAACTCCACATTCTCCTAAACAAGTGTGAGAGCAGCTTGCTGCCACGTGTTGTTCTCTGTAAAATTTGGCTACTCCTTTTTTTTCCTCAAATGAGGACTAACTGAGCCCTCCTTGAAATTTTGGTCCCAGTGATGAGAGTTGAATACTTTGGAAGTGCTGGCTGTGGCTAGAATCAAAACCCTGCCATTTATTCCAAGTCTGCTGCCTTTCTGTATTAATGCTGTCTTCCTTTGTAATTTATTTTAAGGGCTGCTTCGGGCTGTTACTGTCCTAGAGGATTGATGCTGTTCACTTAATCCAGAGATCAAAAACTGGTTTTTTTTCTTGGCCTTTCCCCTTCAATTTGGTTTTTTTTTTTGGCTTGAGCAATCCAGCAGGGAACTCTTACTGACAGAGATCTGATCACACAGGTCCCCCACAGCAGTGTTCTGCCGAGCAGGAGAGAGGTGATTGAAGTTAAAACCCAAATAAACCAAACAAGGCTGGAGCAAATCCTCTGCCCCCAAATCTTGTGGATTTTCAGAGCTGTATGTTTTGGGATTGTGTGGATCAGAGAGGAAAGGCATTTTTTGATTAAAGGAAGGAAATCAGCTGTTTGGATGACTAAAATAATGCCAAAGAAAGCAGATGAAAAGGCCAGCAGAAGAAAGAAAGAATAGGTGCTGTTGACGTGGAGAAGTAACAAATCATGGGAATAGGAGGCTAAAGGTTCTTGGTGTAAACAACACAGAATGGGAGGAAAATGGAAGAAGAGATAAATCTTCCTTTGCTCCAGCCTGATGCACCTTCTAGCTGCCTTTCAGAAAATCCAGGCTTTTGGCACCCGAGATCAGGGCTGAATTTTCAGCCCTGCTCTCCCCTGCGTGGCAGGTTGCCCCCTGTGGCAGCTTCCCTGACATGAAACAACTTCAGACCAAGAAAGAGCTCTGCCCCTCCACAGCAGCACCAGGCTCCTGTTCTGTCAGGTTGGGCAAGAGAAAGTGGGATTTACAAGCTGTAGCTGTCAGTGGGTCACACCAGCACCAAAATCAACATTTTCCGAAGACCTCAGTCTGCTAAGAGAGGGACACGCCTTGTCAAAATAAGCTTAAAATTAGAGCTGACCTGTTCTGAAAGTAGCTATTCAGGATCTTGTTGAATTTGTGTATTTGAAGACTGGTTTGAGCAGGATCCAGGTTCACGGGCATCTTCTCACAGTGAAGATATTCAGGAATGTTTATTGAAACTGGTGTTCTTTTTATATACTTGATGTTCTGAGCTTTGTGTGTTTATGTACCAGGCTTTTGTCTGTGGCTCCTTGGGCACATTCTTCTGTGCCACTTACAGTGTGACTGTGTTTGCTTTGTTCTCAGTTTGGGGCTTCCTGGTCAACAGAAATAAAAAGATGGTTGTGCCAACAGCTGACAGTGTAAACTCAGCGTGGTGCAGGGCCATCAGGCTGGTTATTCTTCTTTCCTGAAAGGAGTGCTCAATCAAATGCTGCCTTCAATCTTCTCAATTCAATCCTCCCCTTCTCTTTTTTCAGGGAGAAGTCGTTGACTTGCGCTTATGAGTTTCATCACCTTTTATAGAGTAGTTGCAGCTCTGCTTTCTTGCCAAGGTGCCTTTCTGCATATGCTTTGTGAGCAGAAAGCCGAGTAAATGAGCTGAGCTGTGCTGGAAGCCTCGGGAGTGTCCGTGTCACGGGAGGGAAGGCTCATGGCAGGGGATCTGCACACCTTGTTTGATGGAACTCCGTAGATTCCTTGGAAACAGTTCTCTTTTAGCGGGGCGAACTGCAAACACGAGTCAGTTGTCTCTTGGGTGCGTGCCTTCCAGAGAGCCTTTGCATACTTAGCACAGCAGGTATAACTGAGCCACGGGAACCCAGAATTGGGAGGCTGATGTCACCGCCTCTGCAGTTCTTTCTCTATTCGGTCTCCTCCCTTTTTCAGACCTGTTTCCGTCTGCAGGTACTTCTGAAATAATTCCTTGTGAAGTGACAGGCACGGGGAGAGCTGAAAAAAGAAGCGAGCGGAGGATGACTGAGGGCGCTGATAAAAGGCGATCCGCTGGAGAGAGCAAAGCTTGAGGCATCCGATGCGCTCTGTCTGGCACGTGCCTAATTAGCGTGTGTGCCTCCGGGCGTGCAGCGCGCAGGAGCTGCGAAGTTCACTCAGCAAGTTCACTTCATCTCCCTGCGCTGCTTTTCACACGTAGGGGGGAGAATAAAGGTGAGGAAACGAAGAAGTATTCCTTAGGATAAGTAAGAGGACCGTGAGAGGCGATGTAGGAAAGAAAAGGGCTTGACTGGAGTAGTGAAGCAGATGATAAAGTAATTAGAACTGTGAAAAGTTGACAGAGCACTAGAGCAAGGTGAATTGCATCCCCGGATGCTCAGGAGATGGGCAAGGAACTGGAGCAGCCTCCCCGAAGGAACTTCTGACAGGTTAACCCTCGTTATCTGGAGCAGAATTGGCATGTTTGCCACGGGAATAGTTTGTGTCCTTCCTTTGGAAGTGCAGGGAGGGGTCCGGCATTACACATGCAGTTTACAAGGAAAACCAGGAGTCAAAACGATACAGATGTCTTTGCTAACCATGAAAACTGAGAAGGGAGGACGTTGCTCAAAGCTGGTGACAAGATTGTTTGCCAGGAGCGCTAGAGCTGCTGCTGAAGTAGCTGAAAGTCAACAGTTAGGTAAAAAATATTTTCATTCCAATTCTATATGCAGTCGGCAGCGATGAAATGAGCACCGCTGTGGTTTGTGTTCGTTTGAGGAGGGTCTGTCTCGCTGTGTGTTTGTGTTGGACCTGGGGCACTGAGGTGACATGGGTTTCGAGGCACTGCTGTGGGCCAGATAATAACAACCCTATCCATCCTTGCAGCCTTTCCTGACGTGCTTTTGGTCTGATGCAGCCCTGCCTTCTTCCCACCTTGCCATTATTTAGTATAAAAACAAGTAAAACTCTGAAAGAAACTTGTAAAGATTTATCTATGGCGATGCTGCCGCTTGGTGCCCTTAAACAGGGAGGGGCAACAAGAGAACACAGAAAGCCTTGGTTGGAGTCAGAATTCCTGCTCCATTTCTGCCTTCCTTGAAAATAGTTGTTGATGTACCTGTTAAAATCTATTGTGTGCAGAATTTTTGTGGAGCAGAGCATTGTTTGCTTTGTTTTTCCTTCTTGTAAATGAGTGCCTGAGAATAATCAGGTTGTTTCTGTTTGGGGGAAAAAAAAGTGAGGCACTTTCTTCAGCTTTTCTTTTTAAACATTTTTTTTTTCTTTTTCCTTACATTCGTAACAGGAGTGCTGCTTTTTGTGACAGTGCCAGGCTGTGCTGTACTTGAGTTCTCTGAACACACCCCACATATCCACGGTACTGCTCTGGCAGTACTTGCTGAGGTTTCTCGGATCATGTTTAAGGATACGTGATTAATTTAGTTTGAAGATAAGCCTGAAAGAAAAAGCAAGTAGAGTAAGTGGAATATGTAGCTACTTCCTGATGACATAAGGTTGTGTATGTTCTTTTCTTTGGACCTGATCTGAGTAATGTATGGTGTGGTAAAATTGTCCTAGGACTCTTTTGAACACAGTAGGTACCTTGTGTGAGGCAGAGCGAGTGGAGGCGTTTGCATTCTGGTCAGGTTCATTAAGATGGATGGAATTGCCATTGATTTCAGTGGAGCTGCATCAGGCTCATACCCTCAACTTAATGGGAAAGCATTATCTGCGTGACTTTCATTAACTCTGTTTGCAAAACAGACAGCAAGATATGACTGCACATTTATTTCAAGACGTACAATGATGATGATGATGATCCTGTAGAACAGATAAATGCCCCTTGTGTTTAGGAGAGAATCACTTACTGCCTCAGTTTTGCCACAGATCTTTTTTCCCTGTTGTACCTGATTTCTGCTCAGGCTTGTTTAATGCCATGAAGATTCCTTTGAGGTGGCTGCTTTGGAGCAGCTCTGGGAAAATAAAGAACTGGAATTTATTTTTAAGGTTTTCTTATCAGAAGAGTGACCAATGTGCACTTTTGGGAAAGCCACTGTAATACTTCATTGTGATGTCTGGTTGGCAGCAGGAAATGTCATTTCCTTACACTTCTTTTTAACCTTGAAAACTCATTTGCAAATTGTGGCTCCCAACAGGAGGGCAAGGTGCCAAGGTATAATGGACTGACACAGAAGGAATTAAGTCTGAGCAGGCAGTGTAAGAAACCTCATCCTGTTGAAATCAGTGGTGCAATTCTTCCTGTTATTTTTACCTGTTCCCTTAGATACTTATTAATTCTGTGAAGTTATAGTATAGCCTAAACTTCATCATATTGGTGTTTTGGTCAGAGTCCTAATTTCTGCATTCCCAGGATTGTGCTTGTTTAGAGAAAGGAATTTTCTTGCCCTTGTAGGTGAGAAGAAAACTTTCAAGTAGTTAAAAAGCTGGATCAAGAGCATATAACAAAAGTGCATACATGCATGATTTTAAAAAACCTTTAGAATTAAGCTTGTTTAATGATTGTTTATTGGATCACTGTACACAATTAGAAAAGACAAGGTGTCATGTGCATGGACATGGCCTGGATGTGTGGGGTTTTTTTTGTGATGGGGAAGAATACGCAAAATACTATTAATTTTCCCAGTTAATCTATTCTGGAAAATTTAGAAGATGTGACTTGTTAACTTTAAATACTGAGCTGCAATTCAAACAGCTTTTAATACCTTTTGAAGATGGCAGAATCAGCCAACATTGAAGGTCTGCAAACACATGTTTGTAAAATGGTTATTTTTTTTGTGATTTTTTTTTTTAAAGTCTCCCAGCTTTTCTCAGTTTATTTCTGCAGAGGGAGGAGTTATGATATGGGCTCATGTTGCTGTTTGTTTTTTTGAAGTGGTTGCCAAATGTTCTCTTGAAAGGTGGTACATTTTAAGGAATTTTATGCTTGTTTGTTTCTTTAACATTTATTTCCTCTGCGGCTTTTGCTTGTTTGGTTTTGGGTGTTCTGGTGTGTGTTTGAAGAGGAGTGGAAGGGGGTTGTTTATTTTTCTTTTTTTACCACAGAAAGAAATAACTACTTCTTCTCCCTTGTGGCTAAACAACAACCCGTCAAAGTCTAGGAGAAGTTGAAGCTGATGGTCCATGACATGCACCATTGGTTTAAACAAACCAAAAGTATTTTTTCATATGTATTTTTAAACACGTGTGTGATTTAAAATTATCCCCCAAATAATTTTGGCTTGTCTAGTTGTGGGAGGACAAGTGTGGTTTCCTTT
>VXBX01008695.1:3118988-3230769 GCA_013400415.1 Scytalopus superciliaris | reverse complement strand
TAGATTTCAAGTACAGGCACGTGCTGTTGCTAAAGACAAATTCAGATGCTGACAGCAAGAGATTTGTGAGCAAATACATACTAATTCTGCAAAGTAGCAACTGGAAGTGAGCTTCTTTAGAGGGGTAGAAAGGAGAAAACAGGGTTAATTTTCTTCTCATAGAAAATGTTCGGTCAGTGTTAAAAGAGAATATCTCCTCAATATCTTTGTTTTTAAATAAAGTCTGTTTTTGCCTTGCCCTACCTATTTCTTCATTTTCTGCTTGCTCCAAACCCCCTCAAAGTAAGTAGAAACCATGTGAGAGGGCGGGTTTGGGAGGTTGTCTCCCAGCAGCCTTGAATGTCCATCTCTCCCTCACAGGTGCTGCTCAGCCAGAAGCTGTGCTTGCTGCACCTTAATATGCAGTGGCACGGTGAACAAACCTCAGGCACTTCGTTGTGGTCACAGTGAACATCCTGAGCCTGAAATAGCAGAATGTTTGGGTTTGCATGAGGAGGGAGATGTTATTTTCAGCAAGGGTCGTTGGTGAAATCCTACCATGCCCAGACAGCTCCGGCCCGGGCTCTGAGCAGCCCCAATTGCTGGCTGAGAACATTCCTGTGGTGTATTGAGTGACAGGAGTGGCTGCCAGCAGATCTGCTTGGCTGCTGTGGCAGCCTGAAACTGAAATTGAGCCTCAGAGTGTCACCAGCCAAACACAAACTCTGCGCTGCTTGAGGGGGCCTCCTTTTGGGAAAACCAACCAGCAAAGCCACCCCAGCACAGCAGTGCTGCTGCTGCAGAGCTTCCCAAAGTCAGCCAGGGCAGGAGTGCAAAGGTGTGTTCCCTGCTGACATTTAGGCCTCAGGAGGGATTGCTCCTGGGGGAGGGACAGTCCCTGAGCAGGGTGGTGAGGACCTG
This sequence comes from Scytalopus superciliaris, assembly GCA_013400415.1. NCBI lineage: Eukaryota > Metazoa > Chordata > Aves > Passeriformes > Rhinocryptidae > Scytalopus > Scytalopus superciliaris. The sequence continues at coordinate 3,229,869 of VXBX01008695.1, read as the reverse complement.
AGGTGCAGGTGTGCTGAGGCCCTGCCTGCAGCTCAACCTCAGGGGACCTTTCTGCTCTCCTGGGATGGGAATCTTTCTGTCCCCCTCAGCACAACTGCTGCTGGCCAGGCTGCTTACAGTGGGTCCAGAACTGGGAGTATTAAAAGGGAAAGGAAACTCTGGAAAGGAAATGGCAGGTAAGTGAAAGCAGGACCCCTGTGCTGGAAGCTGCAGGGTTGGGTGCTCCCACACAGCCTCTCTGCTGAGTGCCAACATGTTACTTGCAACAAATGTTTGCTTCTGAAATTCTCATGTAACCTGTGGAGGATTTTTAGACCCTGCCCGTGTATAGGTTGGCATAGCACCTGGTATTAAATTATGCAGATACGTGCTTAATAGTGTTCTTAGCTTTTGTGCTGACTTATAACAGTTCTCATGTTTGTTATGGTAAGAATGACCCTAAAAGTAACACTTCTGTTCTGTTGCTGATTCTGGAGCAGATTGAACAAATACCTGAAGTAGTGGAAATAGAAATTGGGTCTATAAGTTCCCCTTCCTTTGTGCACACTGGCTGGATCCTTGGGCTGTGTTAGCAGTGTGCTGAGGGGAAGGTGTGCCTGAGTGTGGTAATCACTTATAGCTTTCTGCTTAAGGAGTTCGTGGCTGGAAGTGTTCATTGAACAGCTCTGAAAATTCCAACCCAAGGGAGTTTCCTGGGACTTACTGTTTTTCTCAGTGCTTTGCTCATGCACAACCTTCCCTTAAACCCCACAGGCAGCAGCTGAATTCATCAGCCAGTGCTGTGTGGGGACAGAGGATGTCAGTGAGCAGGAATTGCTGGCTCAGGGAAGAAGTGTCCCAACTCCTTGTGCTTCCCAGGCCAGCCAGCCAGGCTGCTGCTACATCCAGCATGTAGGAGAAGTGTGTGTTTGTCTTCTGGCTGTCTGTTCGTGTTGGAGAAGTGACTCTTACAAGAGGTCATGATGTCACTTCTGTAAATGCATGGAAAAGTTGGAATAGACAAATAGTGGCTTGTCAGAGTGAGGAGATGGTGAGCCTGAGGAGGGGATGCCAAGAGAGTAGTCTCATGGAGGGATGAGAGGAAGGAAATCAAAGAGGAGCTGCAGTGAGAGACAGTCAGTTCCTGTCTGTTTTAGTACAAGCTGTATCTTAGGGATGCTGGTAGCCAGGAGCTGGGGCTGGTAGAGCTTCTGGAGCTACTTAGGGGATTTAGCCTTTTTGACCCTTAGCATTTCCTCTGCATCCAGCCTATCTGCAACAAGCCAGGAGTAATTATTTTGCCTTTTTTTAAGCCAAATTGAGTTATTTCTTACCTACAATCAGCAAAAATTAAATGAAGAGCAAATGGTGGGGTTTGTCGGCTCAATGTGCCAAGAAGAGCCTGCTTGTCCCTCTGGGTTGTGGGAACTTTTGTTTCTCCCATTGGAGTGGGACTGAGATCATCAGGTTGTGTCGCCTGTGGAGGCAGAGATAGGGGCTGGTGAGTGTCTCAGCCCAGCTTTGAAGCAGAACTGGCAGTCTGTGGGTGTGCAGTGGCATCTTTGCCAGCAAAGCTGGGAGCTGTCCTGCCTGCCTGGAGTAGGTGTCTTGCAGCCTCATTTAGGGGGAGCATCAACCTGCTTCTGCCACAGCTGCAGGAGCTGGCTCAGATGCCGTGTCACTGAGACACACGTGAAAAGACCAGCAGTACATTTCCTTCCATTGCTTGATCAGGGTGGGAGAAACAGAACTTGGCACAGGCTTTGCTGGGAAATCTGTAGCACTGCATTAGTCCATTCATGTGCTTGCTGAGGAGCAATTTTTTCTTTCAGTTTTGCTTCCTACAATCCCTGTATGAACAGTGAAATGAGGTACTGATCTCTGCTGCCACTTGATTACATAGCAGTGTGATCATTTGTGTTGTGGTATGTCATCCTGCAGCGTTTTGCTCAAGGATTGTAAAAAAACTGGGTATTATCTGATCCTTCATCTTTAAAGGAGATGTGCAAAGAGAAGTGTTAAGGTTTAAAAGTTATCCTTTGCTTTTTGTTAGAGGTGCATTTCAGAACAGAATGCTCACATTTATACTATATTTAGTTCACAGCGAAATTATAGCGCTGAAGTTTTTTTTGGCTTGCCATTGTTCATTTACACTAATTTTGCTGGCTTAGAAAGAGATGTTCAAAGCCCAGCTTTGGCAAAGCTGCTCTGTCCTCCAAGAGTCCTAGCAGGGGCAGGTAATTGAGACAAGCTCCTGTCCCAGAGGAATTATTCCTGGCTGCCTTTCTCCATTAGCACTGCTCGTACTTACACCGTTTATTCCAGGGGGAGTTGCGCGCCTCCCACACTCGGTGCAATTGCTAATTCTGGCCCTCAGCTTCTTCTCACTCACCAGAAGATGCTTGCAAAAAGCAGCGTGGAAGGAAGGGAGATGCATCAAGCTGTGGTTACTTGCAGAGAGCCCTGAAAGCAAGTACAGACTGAGTGTATTTCATGTCATATATTTGATATTGAAATATTGAAACTGCTTTGGCTCCCTCCCACCTCTCCTTTTCGCTTTCCCATAGAAAATATCTTGGTGGTCCCAGGGGCAGAAGAGAGAAACTTGGATATAGCTGGGTAATAAACCATCACCTTCCTAATCTGCCCTCAGCTAATCAGAGGCAAGATCTGTGGCCCCTTAGATGGTTTTGTTACATGACGAACTCTGCACTCAAAAATTGAGGAGTTGAAACTCCATAATCTCCTGCTCACTTTAACTTTGGAACTGTAACTCTTGGAGGTGGCAGGTCCCTGCAGTGCTGTGCAGGGAGTGTGTAACAGCACTGTCCCGTCACTAACACACCGAGAAGGCACTTCCCCATCCCTCTTTGTGAGGCCTCAGATGTTTTTTGCAGCAGCTCTGCTGAAAACATGGGCGTAGGGGAGTCCACTTACTTTGTGGGTTTTGTCCTAGGCAGGTTCTGTGGAGCTGCAAGGTGGGAGAAGTGGGATTTTGCAGTGCAGCTCCAGGCAGCTGCTGGTCACTACAGATTAGGAAAACAAAGGGTGTTGAATTACTGAAGGAAATATGAATAAAGTGGATTTTTAGTAGAGGGGTTTTAGCACCAATTTGCCATGTACTTTCTGCTTGGAGAGTTGCATTGCTGTTAGGAATGTAATCTCATACCGACTGGTATTATTTTTTTCCTGTAGCTTACATCTGCATCACTTACTAAATGCATTTTGAATAATTATATGGTGAAGTCCTATCTGGGCTTGACAATTAGACAGAGATACTGCAGTGGAAACACAAAAGCATAATTGTAAATAATGGATATTGACTGGATCTGCCAAAACTTGCAATAAAAAAGTCTTGCCTTAGGTCAATTGTTCCTGGCATATGGATGAAAAAAGGAATCCAGCAGTGTTCAGTATAATATGAGCTGCTGTACTTCAACATTTGTTGCCAGCCAGCCTTTTCTTTTTAACTTGTTTCCCCCCCTCCCCCCTTGCAGAGCTCATATCTATCACAAAGGTAGATACAAGCTTTTGGAAGTCTTCAAATGCTTCACAACCCGCACTTCGGCACTCCACAGAGGTTGTTTGTATTGTTACTCTTTTTTGTAAAATAACCAAGTTAACACTCGCTGTTCATCCTTCTCCCCAGAATGGGTGCTATGGTCGTACAGGCTGTTCTTGAGCAGGACTTGTGTGTCACCCAGGAGGTTACACTGAGCAGCAGAGGGGACCCCTCCACGATGGCCCTCTGAGTGCTGTGGTACCCGGGGCAGGGACCCTTTGTCCTTCACGCCTGTAGCCCCACATGGTCCCACAGCTAGTCCTCTTCCATGGCAATGGCATCCCAAAGCCCTGATGGCTCTCAGCTGCTTGCTGGGGCTGAGTTAGACTGTGGCACCCGAAGGCTTTCTGGGGAGGAGCCATCCTGTCATTTCAGACAGGAATCTGCCTTGGCTTTCTCCTCAGAGCCTTGGTGTAGTGCGAGGAGAACAAACCAGTGGGAGTGTCGCTGACTGTGCAGCCTGGGCTCTGGGTTAAGGCTGGCATGAGCTGGAGTGGGTTTTGCAGTTGTTTATGCCAGTCCTTGGAGAATAAGTGTGAAATTAAGATCACGGTCTGATTTATATGTATAATTTCGGTGATGTACTTGTGTGATGCTGCAGAGCTAATTATAGATAACTCTAAATATGCCATTGGGAATCTTTTAAACATTTATTCTAGTGCTTTTGAGGAAGCTGGTACTAAGTTTAATAGACTGTGGTGAATTATTGACCTAACAAATTATAACCATGGACCACAGTATGGTATTGACATTAGAGACTGTACTGTTGTCTTTAGAAGTCATTATAGGATTTAATTCAGGGCATGCTGAACTTTGAGATTTACACTGGGTAGGATATTGACTCCATAATATGAGAGACACATGTTAACCTGCATGCACAGCAGCCAGTTCTTAAAATGGCTTCCATAAAAGCCATGGAAGTTATGTAATAAATTCAAATCGGGTTTTTTTGCTATACCTTTCTGCTCAGGGAGCTGTAAATGCAGGTGTGTGAAGGTCTGTGGTGAGTGTCAGTGCCATAATTGTTAGAAATAAATCCATTTATTCTGATACCATCAGGTATGGGAAAGAAGTTTTTTGGGGGGGTGGGGGGATGTTTCCTGTTTACATACCCTTTAGCATCGTGGGAACAATGGACTCTTGAGGTTGGAAGAGAAGCAGGGCTTTGCCATACGCAGGTACAAAGGGAGAGGTGATGGTTCTGCAGGCCCACAGCGCGCGTTCTGTTACCGAGTCCCAGGTGGTTCCTGGACTCGTAAGCAGCGAAAGGCACGGGCTGTGTTTGTTTCCATGGCCTGTGGAGCTGCCCAAGGGCTCAGGCCCCTGCAGGGTGTCCCAGCAGGAGTGACCCACGGAGCAGAGTGCAGGCACTCGGCGTGTGCACTTCCCTCATCAGCGCGCCGGCGTTTTATGTGGGACGGCTCGGAAGGACTTGCTGCATCTGGTCCTGACGGGAAACCCTTCTGCAGCAGCTGCCAGATACACGCTGAGACAGTCCTGGGGAGGATTTCTGTATGCCAGGGAAACTCTAGGAGGGTTCATGTAGCCAAAGTAAATGGTAATTCTCTGGCTATTTCCAAAGTTTCCTTTTTAAATCCGTTCGGGAAATGAGTTTTTCCGGTTTCTTCATGCTGTTGGCTGTTCAGTTTGCCTTGAATTCTGATGGAGCAAGAAACCCCTTCAGAAACCAAACCACTCAGGCAGTAGCTGACATGGAGAAATAAGCTCCACATTGCTGGTGTCTTTCCTTGGGATTTATTGCTGGGGGAAAAGACAGTGTGCAGATTCCTGTCCCTATGTGGCAAGCACAGAGAAAAACAAATGTCTCCAATATTTCTGAAGTGAATAGAATCGATATGCCCAGCCTGCAGTCTTATTTAATTATGACTTTTGGGGAGGGGGAGACTATGCTGTCAATGGGATTGTAATAGTACATTATTTAGGCTTTTGTTTGGTAATGGATCATTCAAAATCTTCTGAGAATTAGAGGTGAGCAATAATTCATGAGGTGCTCCAATGCAGACACTATATCTGGGGCAATAAAAGTCTAGATGGGTTGATTTATTAGGTGAAGGTTGGATGTGCTACTCAAATATTGATAGGATGTTCCTGAAGCACGAACTAGTCTGTTAAACTCGTAACAAAATTTATGTAAAATAGTGGGGGGGAAAAAAGTATTAAGGTACCATTCCTAGTGGGGCTAAACCAGTGGGTTTTAATCTTTGAGCCTTCCTGATGCCTGAGGATCTGTGTTCTTCCCCCTTGGGGCTGTGATAGAGGGATACACTGGATTGTGGCTGCTGAGGAGTTCTTGGAGATCTTGGGCACGTACTTGTTCAAGAAATTAATCTCTTGTTTAATCTGATTTGAGACTGTGCCTTAATTTGTTTTGCTGCTGCAATAATTGGCTAAGGTTTGTTTATCCACAAGGGTAGTTGTGACTGTAGTTTGAGGGTAATTTCAAGTTTAATATAAAAACCCAGCTCCTTCGTCTTTTTAATTGGCCACGTTATTCTGTTCTCCTTTAACTGGGGTGGTAAACAATCCCTTTGAAAGACTGAGGCTACTGAGAGAGATTAAGCCCCCTTCAGCCTGAATAAAAACTTATTTTAAAGAACAAATGCACATCTTTAGAATTCAAGAGGCCTCTCTGTACAGAAAAAGGCAAATTTGGATCTGGACTGCCGTGTGAGCCCAGATTTTCAGAGAAATGAAAGCTATTTCTGGATGTTTTTTGTGAATGGGAAATTGTGTTTTCTTTGGGAAAGGAAGCTGCAATGTCATTACACTGTCTTATACCCACAGTCCCAGCACTGCTGATACACAGATTAGTGTTTTGAATGAGGTGGAAGATAAGAAGTTTTACATCATGTATCTGAATAGAGGGTTTTCTTTGTTACAGAAGAGGCAAGTTTTGCAGCATGTGTAGAAGATGTGGAAGAAAGAGGGTCACAAGTCCTTGTGTTTTTTATTTGCATGTTTTTCAGAGAATTGCTGCATTCATAGCAAAGCTATTGAAACTCTTCATACATGGGAACAATAACAGAAGGCAGTTAGAGCCATTTTTGTGTGAAGGAGTTCTTTAGGTTGGGGTTTAGGGTTTATCAGCTGATGCCCTCAAAGAATCATGGCCAAAGTGTTATTTTTAATTTTGGTTTTCTGCTACCTAATTGCTCTGCTAAAGCTGCCTGGTTTATGTTTGCCTGTTAGTAAGCAAAAGGCATTCACTGTGGTCACTCTTGACCCTTCTGTGAGACGCTCTGGGGATTTTCCACTGGTGGTTTCATAGAAAACATCATGCAAAATATAGGGGAACATGGTGAAATGTGGCTTGTACTTCCCAGCGTTTGCTCATCAGTACCCAGGCAAGGATAATGAGGCTTTGGGAGTCTGGTTTAACTGGATAAAGTGTTTTTCACTGAATACACAGGCCAGGAGAGACGTGCCTAAAAACTTGTGTGTCCCTCCGCACATCACATTCCATGTTTAATCATGCAATTTTCATACAGGAGCTTGGAATCACAAATAGTAGTAGGGGGAGAAAAATCATCACCAAATATAACCCAAAATAACAGAATTGTCATCATAAGGTTGCAAGAGCTGACCACAAAACACACAAATATGACCTTCTAGCAAGTTCCTGTTTATTTGCTGTGTCCCTCACCACGTGCCTTTCAAGGGGCTTAGCTCTCACACAAGTTCTAATGTGGAGTATCTTGTGTCATCACCCCTGCCCTGACTTCCAGCCTGCTCAGCTACAGGTTGGGGGAGGCATTTTTGAGGGTGACAAGCTCCAAGGAAAATCTTATCAGTAAAATAGCTGCTCTGATGTGTCCATGGATTAAACTCTCAGTAGGTGATTTCACTACCCCCCGGCCTCTACCCAAATTCTCCTTGTTCTCCTGAATAGATTTATTTTCTCTCATTGCTGGTTTTCAAACCACTGTTTTTGTGGTGAAAAAAACCAAACCACCTTGTTTTTCTGATCTTTGTCTGTTTACTTTCCATAACTTGAAAAGTTTCTTTGAAGATGTTGATAAAAATAGCTGTTCTTCAGTCCACGTAATTACGGGAGAAGCATCCTTTTGCTAAGTCTGTGAGGCTTTTTTTCCTCCCTCTTCCAACTAGTGTGCTTTTACCCAGTAATACCACTTTTTGGTGTTGTTCTGGAGGCAGCCTGGCCTGCTTTGGAAGACATTCTAAATCATACAATGGATTAGTAACAGTAATGTTACTATATGCGAAATTTTATTTAGAAAGAAACAAGATGCTTGTTAAGAGATTACTTAGGCTGCAAAATTAACCACTTAAAAGTTATGAAATGCTGGACTAAGCTTCATTTCATTTTCCTTATGCTCTTTGAGAATAATATAAATCTATTTTCTACATGGTTTTTTATGTTTTTTATGTGCAAATGGAGATTTTTCCAGTACTTTCTCCAAACTTGGCAGTAATTTCACAGGTTTGATAGAGATGACTTGACTGCTGAAATAAATGCAGAGGTATTTTTCCAAGCAGGAAGGCATTATATCTTCCTACATGCAAGCAGTAGTTGGTATTTTTGAGCATGCATGAAACATTTTTCCAAAGCATTTTGACTCCCATTCATCTCCTCCAGTGAAATGTGCCTTACTTCAGAAATTGCTGCTTCATTTGAGGGAATTGGTGAGATCACCTTGGCTGCTACATTAAGAATAATACCAACCAACCCACCCCAGCCCAGCAGGATTATTTCATGATGAGTGGTTCAGATTTGGAAAAGAAATGCAGAGCTGACATCCAGGGCATGTAATGGAGAGTGCTACAAAAGCAGCACAGATTCCCTGATAGTATGAAATATGAATGGATTCAAACCAGTGTGTCTGGTTCAGGCTTTCAGGCTGATTGTGCCATGAAAGTTGTCCTTGAGATGTTTCCAAAATGCAGAGATTGGGGGATCCACCAAGTATTTGGTTCCTCAGCTTCTCTTGCATTTCCCTGTCGGGGTTGAGCCCTTTGATACTTCCTTCAAGTAGAGTTTCAGTCACCTTCAAGAAGAGAAAGTTTCTTTTGAAAAGTCAGAGAAGTCTTGGTGTGCTGCTGCTGGGAGAAAAGTACTTAGGATAATCATGCTCCGGAGAACAGACCTGAGAACATTTCTGGGGGAGAAACCAGCAATGCAGTCAAACAAGCTGCTAAAAAAGGAAACATCATTAGACAACAGGGATAACCTTGGCTTTGCTGCTTTAATTCCTCCTACAAGAAGAAAATATAAACAGGAAAGAGCAAAGAGTGCCCCGATAGGAGAGAAAAACATCCTTTTGTGTCTGTGCCGTCAACAAGTGGAGACAAGACGCAACTAACCAAAGAAAAACCGGCACTTTGTGACAGCCCCAGAGTGTTGGGTTCAGGCAGGGAGCACATACGGAGCTGGGAAGGTGCTGAGCGTGGTGCTGAACACAACCAGCTGTCAGCACACTTGGGGTGCAGGCTGGAAGGGGGTTCCTCATAGTGATGGTGTGTTCTTCAGTTCGCTTAAAAATGAGCTCGAAGCTTTATAAGCGTCACCAGGTTTTTAGCTGAATTTTGCCTCGGTCGCGCTTTGCGTGCGTGCCTTTTGTGCTCCGAGCAGCTGGCTCCTGCAGCAGAGAGGAGCTGGGAACTGAGCGTGGTGGAGGGCAAAATATTTTGGGAAACGTGGCTGGGCAAGGATTCAAGGTCTTCCAACAAGTTGCCGTTGACTTTGCCTCTGTTGTGTTGCAGAATGACCCGTATTTCCTCGCTGAGTGTAAATTCCAATTTCACGCCGCTGCCAAGACTAAAAGAATTTGAGGCATGCACATGCAAATACTGTCATAAAAATAATTTCCCAGATCTATCTAGAGATTTATAAAATAATGATGAAGAATATTATGCATTCAGATTATTAGGAGATGAACGTAAATTAAATCTGTAGAGATTCACCCACTGATTCTTTTCTTTTTTTTTGGCTTTGATTTTTAAAATGCACTTATCCATAAACCCTGGGAGCATGCAAAAATAATAATGATTACAGCTTGTAAAGAATAAATTAGCAAGAAATTCTCACTCCCCTCTAATTAATTCCTTAATAAATCCCAAACAACTCACTGTGTTCTGCACTCATATTTACAAGGTAAGCAGCAAATGGAGGTAACAAGGGACATTAAACTGTGGCAGCAGGTGAAGTGAAAGGGGCTGCAGGAGGAGGGAGAGGGTGGACTGTGGAGACCTACCACATAGACAATTTATGAATTAGCATTTTAATGACTTATTCTCTGACCTATCCAGTGGTAACTTCATAGATCAAGCTGCCTGGTGGTTGGAATGCTGAGAGCTCAAAGATTTAGCTGTAAATAAATACAATGCCTTTGGATCACTACTATAGAAAGAGATCTATGCCCTACATTTATGGATACTGTTTACTTGCATGTATTGTTTTAATATGCAGAATCACATCAAACTCCATTTTAAAAGCAGTTTTTGCTTTCAGTATCTGAAGAAAAGCAGTCCTAATTTTGCCCATACTTATTAGAACCTATATAGCTCAGTTCTTATTTCTTTCTAGACTGAATAGCTCCTCTTCCTCTTAGCTGATTATACAATACACATATTTATAGGCAATAATCATCCCCCTCTTAGCCTTCCTTTAGCAGTGTGGTGGAAGCCAAGCTCTTTTAGTCTTCTCTAATAACAGCCAGTTCTGTAATTGCTTCTGAAACCTTCTCTGTGTCTCCTTTGAGTTAAATTCACCTCTGAGTGCTGGTGACCAGAGTTTTGGAGGATGTGTCAATTCCGGCTCATGTAATTAATCAAAATTCAGGCAGGGATCATCTTCAGAGCTTCCTGTGCCAAACAAAAAACAAATTATCAGCTAGTTAGAAATGATCTGGCTGGCAAACTTGTGCAGTCACTTGTTTGTTTGGGTTTTTTTTGTGGTTTTACCTTCTCATTATTATACTCCTTTGCTCATCTGGTCTCAAGCTCTGCCAGTCAGACTGATATGCCTGCAGCTGCTGGGACTATTTCTCCTCCTTTCCATTTTCTAAACTGCAGCTGGTTTAGGTATTCTTTGGTCTCCAGGGTTTGTGAGTTTGCAGCTATTGTTAGTACTTGAGGGCCATGGTATAGCTGGAGTCTCCAGTTGGAACTGTGCCTGGACTGTGGGTTTTCCAGTGAAGTTACACGTGCCAGGGCCCTTGCTGGAGGAACTGGCAGGAATGTACATTCTGCTTCTGTACAGTTTCCTGTTGATCATCCTTCTCCATCCCTGGAAGTCCCAGGGTGTAAGCAGTGCATGTATTGCCATGTTGTGCCTTAACCTTAAAACAGTGTGTTACAGAGGGAGCACAACAACTTCAGGGTCTGAATCTCTCAGTATTGTTATATTTAGGGATATAAATGTTATTAATGTAAGAAAGCCAAAAGTTCTGTGCTGTTGGCATAACTACTCAGTCTGCAAAGCCCTCCACAAAACCCAGATAGTCAGAAAGAAAACCATTCCAGAACAGTGGAGTTGTGCCATAAACACCCTTACCTGCTGAGTTTGTTTCTGGAACAGTTAATACAGAGCCATACATTAGCTGATATTCCTGTAGATGCATCCAGTTTAGGCTATGTGAATAGAAAAGGACTGTTATAGAAGCTCAGAGGACTTGATCTTGTTTAGTGTTGGACAAACCTTCTGTTGATGGCCAGGAGCTGCACCCTGAGGTGTGGGGGTAGAGCAATGCAGAGCAGTGGGCACGAGCTGTACTGTGGCTCTTGGAAGGCTCTGCTCCAGCTGATCCCTGTTTGGGGCACTCTGCTGACAATAATATGCTCCACTTCTTCAAAAGAACAAACATACTAATGGTCTCTGTAGTCTGCCATCCCTTCTCAGTGTGAAATAATGGCACGAGAACATCACTCCCAAAATACAATATGGCCCCTTTTGGACAGGCATTGAATCATGATAATCACATACAACTATGGGTTTGGATTTGAAAGGAGAGGTTTCTTAATAGAAGTACTGAAGTTGTGGGTTTTTCTTTTTTAATTTGCTGCTTAGAACTTCAATTCACTGTGCTTTTCCTTGTGACTCCAAAGGTACAAATTGCCAGGTTATTCTCAGTTATGTGAATAAAAATCAGTCAAGTGCCATTATGAAGACTGCCTACAAGTATACTTTTGTGTTTTGTTGGGAAGCAGGTCCTCCCCCAGCTCCTTTCCTTTCTGAACATGGCTGCACCTCATCAGTGCTCCTTCTCCTCCTGTTGTTCCCCAGTTGTGCGAGTGGGATGAGCAGAAAAGCGGGAGCAGTTTTAGCTGAACCAAAGCAGTTCCAGCCAGGTACATTCAAAGTGCTCCTGTCCATACAACTCCCTCTGCCAGCTGCAAGGAAACTGAGCTGCCTGGGTGAGAAACTTCTAGTTGGGAGTGTGCCTATGCTGCAGCTTTCCCTGGAAGGTTAGAGCCAGATGGCAAGGCAGCAGTGGGATGAGAGGATGTGGGATTAGGTTATGGAGACGCTTCTCCAACTTTGCCACTGTTTTCCACTGTCCTGATAGGGGATTACTTCACAAACCCATTGCTCTCTGGTGATTGTCTTATGTGTTTAGGCTGTAAGGTTAGGCATTGTGGCTTGGTTTTTTGGGGTATGTACTGACACTGAATAACAGGGAATGAATGATTTTTACATACCAAGGCTGAGCTTTACCTTGTTGAGCACTTATGACCTAGGACTAGAACTGTAGCATCAGACATGGCTGAAGAGGGAACAGGTTGAAGTCTTACTGCTGGAACATTTTCCATTTCTCCAGTGCATTCTTTCTAACACCTGAGATGATTGCTGATCACACACTAACTCTTGGTGTGTCCTTTGCCTGTTTCCTGACTATTTTTTTGCATTGTTAAATCTTTCCACCAGTTTCCAGGCTTCTTAGCTACAGCATCTGTAAATCCAAGGAAATTAAATTTTCCTTAATGAAGCAGCAAAGAACTATATGCATAATTGCAGAAGAATTGTTTTGCTTTCATTATTAAAAGGGTACTTAGCATGAAAATTCTCTCATTTTTTTCTAATAGCCCAATGCTTTATGCTTTATATAAACTGCAGACTATTTTCCCTGCACTGGAAAATGTTGCTGTTCTTACAGCTCCAGGGATACATTGAGAGACTGTGTGTTATTAAGATAGCCAAAACTTTTCAGTTTGGGCTTACTTTTCCATAGGAGTGCTTTCAGTAAGGGCCTTTCGGTAGGGATGTCAGGCAATTTCACTTGCAGGTTCTTTCTGAAGTGCCAAGAACCTTGCAAGGTGTTCAGAGCTCATTCCCAGAGCAGGTGAGTCAAGTCATAAACACTGGTTCTTGCCTTGTGGAGGTCCTCCAACTCTGTCTGAATTAACATAACAAAGCTTAGTTCAGGTTCAAATTTCAAGGTAACTCATCTTGAGCAGTGAGAAGTCCTTTTGTTCTCATTCTGATCACGTGAATTTTTTTTTGTTTGGAAAATTTCCCTCCCCTTGGTTTTGTTGTGAGTCAGAAATGCTGGTCCAGACCTAGAGAACTATGTGGTCAAAGGAGCGTTTAAAGCCATCCCTTCTTGTGTTCCGAGCTGCTGTGCTGTGCAGGAGGAGCCCATCCTTGTCCCTGCCCCCATCTCCATCACCCCCACCCTCCAGGGGTGTCTCTTATCTCTGCGGGTAACAGAAGACATGGCAGAAACGCCCCCACCTTTGGAGCTTTGGCCAGGTTCCCTTCTTTTCTCCCCTAAATTATCAGTTAGAGTGTCTCTTGGGAACAAGGGTGTGGCTTATTCCCCTGACGAAGTCTGGAGGTATTAAAGACTCTTGTATATGTACATTTTAAAGTAAAACTCCTGGCTGTGCCCACGAGCTTGTGGCCCTGGGGCTGGGGTGTTACAGCTGGCCAGAAAGGAAGGGCTTGAAAGTACATGACTTGGAGTGACGTAGCGGAGGCAACAGAGTGTTTTGTCTCTCCTGTCCCTCAGCAGCCAACCGTGCTTCTCACCCAGGTTTGAATTTTGTGTGCCAGGATGGTGGGTTTATTTTGGGCTTTGGATTTTGTAACAGATGTTAGAAGGCAGAGAATTCAGAAGCCACTTGAGCAAGTTAAAATTGTGTGTGTTTCACTGACCCTTTCAGAAGTCAATGGCTACTCCAGAAAGAAGAATTTTAACGTGAGCATTTGCTCCATTGCTGGAGTGCTTTGCTGCTGCCTTATCTATCCGTGAGTAGGGCAGCACCTGCAGGAGCTGGAAGGGGTCTCTTTGCTTTGAGCAGCTTGGTGTGTTTTAGCATTAACGATACAGCTTTCAATGGGCCATTGAAGAGAGTGGGTGGGAAGGTAACAAAAGGTTTTGAACTTGTGAAGAATTACTGTGTGTAGAAAAATCCTTTGCTATTGTTGAACAGAGTTTTACCCTCGGCTTTGAGGGTGTATGTGCAGCTCTGCTGCTGGTTTATTGACAGAGCTCATGAGTTTGAGGCCTGGTAATTGAATTGTGTGCTGCCAGGAGGAGGCATGGAGACAAGTTTATTCAGGGATTGTTTCTTTGCAGTGGGATGCAGCTTATGAATTACATGATGGGACTTTTGGGGAAGCACAGCACTACCTTAGCTCAGCTCCAATTAAAGTCATTGACAAGCTTGCTATTTCTGCTTGGAGCTGCTGATGCAGGTTGCTGTTAAATCAGTCTCTCCAGTCCTGCACAGTTTTCCTTTGGGAAAAGGAGACAAATGACTGTGTTTCATTCAATTTGTTCTTAATGATAATGGGGAAAAAGAGATGTGCATCATCTGCCTGTTAAAAACATAACATCCCCAAGCACCCTGTCTGTCCTGGCACTGAGTATTCACTTTCACTGCAGAGAATTTCACCCTGGAGTTAATCCTGTGGTTGATGGATCATTACACTGCCAAAATCTCCGAAACCTGAAGGAGCTGTATTCCATAAATGGCTGTAAAGTTTGCATATGTACTCACTCTGAACCTACAGGGTCAGATACTTCTTCAGCATAACTTGTAATTCCTTCATAATTCTTCACAGAAAGGGTGATCAGACATTGGAATGGGCTGCCCAGGGAGGTGGTGGAGTCACTGCCCCTGGAGGTGTTTAAGGGAAGACTGGATGGGGCACTCTGTGCCCTTGTCTGGTTGACAAGATGGTGTTTGATGCTCTGAGGTATTTTCCAATCTAATTGTGATTCTGTGATAGTTCCCCGTCAAATTCAAATGTTGATCTCAGTATTTTCTTTATAACATGGTGTAAGGATATTAGTCACATGGCTTTATTTTAAATAACATTTTAAAAATGCAAAATAAAGAACTGCATGCATTTTTTCTTCCAGAGATTCATTTGCTTTCATGTTCAGAAAATGATAAAATTGAGTTTCTCTGTGTTAAAGAACCATTTCGTTATGATTAACTATTCCCAGTAGAAGCCGCTGTTTGAGTCTGTTTGAAGTTTGTTTCAGCAAATTCGCCTGTTCCCTTTGAAAATTTTGCCCAGATGTTGCCATCCAGTAGCACTGAATGGTGCCTGTTTACCAAACCAGCTTAGTTTTCCAGTTTATTTGGGTAGCACTGTGTCAGGCAAGCTCAGAAGGCAGTGCTGTGTCCTCTAGTAGAGCCACTGGTATTATTTGGAAGAGTTAGATAAGCTTTTTAAGGCACACAGTTTCTCCTTCAGGTTTGAAATGAGGAGCCACAGGTTTCCCAGCTAAGTGGAAAATGAGTTTACAGAGTTTAATTAGTTGTGCATCTGTCAGACCATGTCCTGAACTGGCAGTGGCTGGGCAGCACACAGCACCAGTTCATATGGTGGGGGGAAGAGCATTTCCAACCAGAAGGGATGTGGAAACGGTTGAATGGAGCAATATGTGACTCCTCAGCCCCACTGAGTGCTCAGAGCAGGGTGGAATTGTTTTTGTTAGCAATGTATATAAATTAATTGGCCCTCTGGAACAGCTAACCCGTGCACACCCGCTTTTCCTGGTGTCCTTGGCACAGTTTGGTGGAATTCTGTGGGACAGTCAATCCTTGCTCTCAGCCTGCTGTGCTGCCCACGGCTCGGGCAGAGCCCTCCGGCGGGATCCACGAGGAATCCTGCTCTGTACCTGGGGTCATGTCACAAGCCACTTCCCAACATGCTCTGACTCACTTGGCATCGTTTTGGGCAGTTTAAAATAGAAATGAGCCAGATCCTCAGCTGGTGTAAATTGATGTTGCTATATTAAATTCAGATGGGCCTAATTGTAAGTGCTCAAGAAGTCAGTGAGGGTTGCGCAATGCATTGCCTTTGAGAGTGTGTGCTCACCCGTAAAAGTGAGATTGCACAATGCAGCCCTCTATGAATGCATCTCTGTCTCAGCTGCTAATTGAAAACAAACATGGTAGGATTAATAATTCACTTCTCTGGAATTTTTGTATTATAAATGATTGGAGACATCTACCCACTTGCATTAGGAGATGTTACTCTACTGCAAGATGAGTAAGTCCTGGCAGCAGTGAGTGGAGGTCTCTAAACAGGGGAAAGTTGGACTTGTAGAGAGTTTGGGGGTTTTAAATTTATTATTATTTTTATTATTTTTTCCCCCCATTGCTACAGCTTCTGTGCCTCCTGCACAGAGTGCAGTCTCCACGCCTGCACAGAGGGAGTCATTAGCAGGACTCCAGTGGACTTAGGTGGAGGTGGGCTTGGGTATTTTGCTGCACAGGAAGTGAGGCGTGTTTCTGGCCACTATTAAAGTGTGTTTTCCCTTTACAACAATCTGCCTGCAGTTTGCAGTAGAGAAATAGGAAATTGTATTTTCTGTCCTTTGTGAGGAAGCTGATCTCCATCCTTCTAATTAGTGGTTTGAAAGATGAAAGCAAGTGCCCAGGGGTGAGGGAATTCCAGGAGGTTCTTTGGAACTAAAGAATTACTAAGAAATGGCACACTAGGGATTCTGATTTATCCAAGCCTCACCAAATGCTGCCTGCAGAGGCTCTTATGTGGATGCAGATCCTGCTGTTGTCCTCTTAATTTGGACCATGGGCTGCAGCACCTGTCAGGTTCTTGCTTCTGGAGACCTCAACATATGGATCAAATGTGCTTATGGAATCTGGACCATTCCTTGCTGATTCCTGATGGTGGCTGAGATTTGGACTTTGTCAATTGCCACCTAGGAGAGAATTCCCCCAAATTAAATGGTTTTTGTCAAGTAGGGTTATAAAGGATTGCAGGGATAGGGTTATAAATCCGGCTTTCTGTCTCAGAGATGTAACAGGGCAGGAAGGCCTTTCCCACAGCAGTGGCAGCTGGTCTTGTCCATGCAGCCCCACCAAGCTCCACTCCTCCCCTGTTCTTCTTAGACTGCCCTTGCCAGCTCTTGGCTCCTTGTGCTGTCACTTTCTCTGCACGTGGCTTGGTGGCACGAAAGCAGCTTGAAAATAGTGAAAACTCCACACCAACTCTGTACCTCATCCTCCTCCATCCAGGGGGATGCAGAACTGAGCAGGGTTGTTCTGTTCCTTGACTGTCCCTGGGAATGCTGGTCATTGCCATGTCCTTCCTTGTGTCTCTTTTTGATGTGTGTTATTCCATTTAAAAGGGTTTTTTATGTTTGTGGAAGATGTGGTTGCACTTTTATAAGCGAATAAATTATTAATGCAGTTTGTTATTTCTTTTTTAAAAAAAAGCGAAAGTACCAGACCAATCCAACAAAAAGAAAACAAAACCCCCAAAACAACAACAAAAAACCAACCAAAAAACCTTGTGGAGTTCGCTGTGTGTGGCTCAGCATCTTTGTGTAAGATCTATTTTTCTTTAGCGTATTTCATTTCCCTCATGTGTCTACTGTTAAAGTCTTTATTTTTAGTGCCTGTTAGTCCTTTCAGTTGGCCAAATCTGATTTTTATGCCACTGTCTGCATGTGCCTTTAGCTTCTGTAGAACATCTCACAGTGGGCTGAAGACCACTTCAGAGTGTGGGTGTTACTTGTTGGGGCAAATAAAAGCCTTGCTTCATGCCTTCATTCTTGCTCTGAATGTGATAAACTCACATGTAGCTCTGCCATTGTTTTCACTCCTGCCAGGATCTAAATGGCCACGTGGATTAACTCACAGATAAGCCCTCCAGTGTGCCACTGTCCTGTTGTATTTCAGGTTGCACCTGCTGCCTTACCTGCACATAAAGCTGTTTGAGATTGAAATGTGGCACGGACTAGAGTTTGGAATGAAAATACATGGAGCTGTACTGGCACTGCTCAAACGGGGCTGGGACTCACTGAATTCTGCTGCAAGAGGAGTGATAGAAATGGGAGAGGCTGTTGTAAAACCCAGGGAAAGATCTGTGACTGGTGAACATCAGCATTGCTTTTTCACCATCACAGTTGTTTCCCTGTGGGGAGGAGGTGGCCACCTCCAGGCCTGGAGAGGAGTCATGCTGGGAGATGGAGAGTTGGGGCTCCCTGTCCTCTGCAATTTGTAGGTATTTCTTGTGCAGTTATTCCCCAGACTCTGGGGCATTAAAGGCCTTTGTGCACTCGGGGTATTGAGCTTTGTCCCAGTCCCTTGTGCCAGTGTTGGGGTAGGATAAGCATAATGTAGTTGAGATCTGGAAGCAAGATGGGCTCCAAACTAGGTTTGAGCCCTGGGTTCCCAAACTGTCTGGTGCTCCTGAGCTGGAACAGGGACAGCCCTAGGCAAGTGTTTGGGTACAATGATCAGCTGTCCATGTGAGACACTCCAGCAGAGTGCCTGTGTCCATATGCCACGTATGTTGGTGGAGTTCGGGCTATTTCATGAGGAACTTTTCAAATACCACCTTTTATGACCTGTCAATACTTCTTTCTAATCTGGTCGAGTCTTGATACACTTGTCCTCTTTCAGGCAAGTAAAATGAAAAAAAAAATCCATCTCAAAAGTGCAAGTTTCCCCTCAACAGGCTAGATGAAGAAGGGGAGAAAGGACTCATGCAACTTCAGGAAATGCTAGAACAGTAGGGAATTGGGATTGCTTCTTGGTAGAGCTTATGTCTTACTTGACAGCAAAGGTCTGCAAGAGCTGTGCAGGAATGGGTCTCTTAAAATGGAGAAAAAAAAGTAGGATCCAAAGCAATTCATGGCAAGATAACATGTTTATGAGTTCTTTCCCCTCCCCTTTCTTCTTGTAATTTAAAAGGAGACGTGGCTTTGTCCAGCACAGATTTCAAATTCCCCACACAGTATTTGCAATTACTTATTTCAGACTACATTTAGTCTGTCATTGAGCCACACTAACGTAGGCCATTAGTCCAAATGCTGGTGTAAATGAGGCAGACAGAATTCAGATGCACTTTAAGATAGTCAAGTGATGCTAAACCAGGTCAGATGCTCTTGCTGTCCTCACAGGACAGTTGGTGTTGCTCCTGGCAAAGCACTAGTGCTGCCCTGTGGATGTGCATGCTTCCAAGGGATTCAGCAGCTAGGAATAGCTCTGCTCCCAGCTCATCCTTCCTCATTCCAAATGCTCAAATCAGGGCAAGGAGATTCTTCATGTTACGGGTGTGTAGGGGAGGGCAGGGCTTTGCCTGAGAGACACTGTCTTTATGTGCCAGTTTTATTCCAAGTGTGGCACATGCTGTGTAACCCGTAACTCATGAACTATGAAATGCTTGTCAAAAGTCCATCATTTTTACTGAGCAGCAGTCACTAAAATTGTTGGGAACTGTTATCTTTGTAGATATAACACTTCGTGGGTTTTAGATGCACTTTTCAAAATGTTCTGGCAATAATGAAGTAGGTTTTCTGTTGCAGAGGCAGGGTTCTCTGTTTGTAATGATGCCTTTTTCACACTGTGACTGGCATCAAAATGCTAAAATTGTATTAAAAAAGATTAAAACAAAAGCACAGCAGCTGCTGTTTAGTGATCCAGGAAATCAGCTTGGCTTCTATATAATCTATATATCAAAAGAGACCTGCATAGTATTGCCCTTGGAATCGCTTAACTGCAGCAGAGCTCTCCTTGAAGCTGATCCCAGTTTGGACAAGAATCATTACAAGCGGTCAGACCCCTGCCAGATGTGGGAAGTGGGGCACTGATAACACAGCAGGGCTTTTTGAATGATGTCATAATTATTTGTATTGCAATTTTTCCTTCCAGGAGACTGAGCTGCTGGATATCAGCCTTGTCAGAGATGCCAGATGCGGAAAACATGCCAGAGCTCCCAAGGTAGGAATTCTTGCTGTATGCTTCCATGTTACATTGATGACCTAGATAAAAAAGAATGGGAATTCTATGCAAGAATTTAAAAAAGGAAAAAACAACATTCCATTAGCTGAGAAGAACTATTTTGCCTTTTCTTCATTTAACACTGTTTCTGGTGAGAATTGTTGTGATTATTGTGCCATTGTTGTTGGATTCTGTATGGAAAATGCTGCTGGAAGCTCTGCTGGCAGCGAGGGAACAAAAATCCTGGTTCAGCGAGGCACACTTACAAGTTCTTGGCTTCCCTGATGGCAAGGAGCTGATAATTGATTAGGTCCACGTTGTATTTTGTGCTGATGATCTTCCTCTTTCAGTGCCTCCTGAGGTCCTCTTTAACCTGCCATCAGAGAGGCCGGGGTATCAGCTCCCGTGAGCTTTGCCCTGGTGTGCTGCACACTCCTGTGTAGTCTCTAAAGACAGTAGGTTGTAGACACATGTGTTCTCTGGTGTTTTTGTTTGGACAGACACAACACATCAGAGGAAAAAAACAAAGCACTCAGCTCGGGAACCAAGACAGTGCCTTGGGGAATCACAGGAGTGACAGGAAAAGAAAGAAATCTCCTTCAGGGCTTCAAAGTATGGCCCTGCTGCTGCTTAGCTGTGGTTGAGCATCCCAAAAGAATGATTGTCCTACCCTCATCCTGAGGGAGGACAATGGCTGGGTCTGGGTGGCTGTGGCTTCCCTGGAGCCTCCTGTGGGGCTCCCTCTTCTTGTGCCCAGCCCCACGGGCTCCTCATCCCCCTGAGGGCAGGAGCTGGGAATGGAAAAGGTTGTTTCTCCGTGCCAGAATGCAGTTGTAGTTATCTCTGAACAGACTATTCACATTTGGTTTTCAAAGCTTCCCATGTAGTGCTGGCAGCATTTTAAAGGCTGAGTTATAATTGAAATGCAGCAGAAGTACTTTCTGACATGCACATTAATACCAAATGAGTGCACCATGATTAATGGTTCTATGATGAATAGCAATAAAGTATTAACAATGTCTAGAACATTATTTTAAAATGCTACCCGCTTTACAGAGGACATTCGTGTTCTTCTAACAAAATGTTTT
This sequence comes from Scytalopus superciliaris, assembly GCA_013400415.1. NCBI lineage: Eukaryota > Metazoa > Chordata > Aves > Passeriformes > Rhinocryptidae > Scytalopus > Scytalopus superciliaris. The sequence continues at coordinate 3,209,049 of VXBX01008695.1, read as the reverse complement.
TAGCTAAAATTTATGCATAGCTATTGCCTTGGTGACTTTTATTTATTAGGTTACATAAAGGCTGTTTTTGTTACAGCATGTTACAGATTTGACAGCAGTGGCATTAAGTGAGGGGTATGAGAAAATCCCAACTCTTTAGGGTGGTGAAATGCACCACCTGTGTGAATGCGTTTGCTTTTTGTCACTGATCTTGTGCTGGCAGAAGGAAAACAGCACCTGGGTTCGCTGTTGATGGGATCCTGCAAATGATGTGAAAACCCCCCACTCCTTTTGGGGCCAGTTGTGTCAGTTTTGCTTTGATCCACAGTGTGGGGCTGAGCAAAGGAGTATCAGCTGCAGGTGAGGGAGCGTTACAGCAGCCCTGTTTGTGTCACTTCCACAGAGGATCTAAAACTAATGTTAACAGCAGGAAGGCTTGGCTCAGAGAAAACAAGCAGCAGCAGCTTGCAGGGAGGTTTCTGGTAGAGCCCCTGGCATATACTGGCTGTGTGTGGAGGTTACTCACCAAAGTTCCCAGCTTTTCAGAGGCTCTTCAACACAGCTCTGCTTCCAGGTGGGAGCAAAGCTTGCCCTTAGCTGAGTGTAAGTAATGAACTATGGTTAGGAGTAGCTGCTGTGAGGAAAGCGAGCTTCCCTCCTGTGCTGTGCTGTCTCTGTGCTGGTGTGTGGGGCACGTGGTGGCTGTGACAGGGACCGAGCTGTATCCAGCAGAAGGGCTCTGCTGGTGCCTCAGAGCCTCCTTCCCTGGGTGTGATACAGCCTGGGCTGTGAGCTGCACACATGGCAGAGAGTTCAGCTGCTCAGCAGCAAATGCTTCTCACTGCCACGGTACCACTGACACAGCTCGTTAGCTAGCCCAGAAATCAGCACGTTAGCTGGTGGGGATCACCGATTTGGGAACTTGCTTCCTGTGCTAGCCTTGCCAGGCACAAAGGACAACGTGTTGTTGTGCATTGATGCATCTTTCACGGTACACCAAGAAACTGAGGTGATTTTCTCTGCATTACCCCACCACCCCTTCTACCCAGAGTTTTGGACAATTTTTTTTACTGCTTCAGGGGACTTCTGCCAGTTTATGCAAATTTTTTAATCTATTTTCAGAATGCTAAGAGTAGATTTCATCCATGGGTTGTCATTAAAAACTGAAGCTAATGGGACTCTTTAAATCTCATTTAGTGTATTTCTGATCTACGGCTACCTTTTGATAGAAATGTGTGTCTTTTTAAGTAAGTCTTGACTTAAATAGAATAATTCCTTTTTATTTTTACAGTAAACTAGATTTCAGTGTTGTTAACAACACTCATAATAAGGTTCCAGAACCCATTGTGCTGCTACACAAGACCAGCAAGTAATGATTTTAGAGGACTACAGACAGTGCTAGTTACCAAAGAACAGTCTGTTCTTAATGCTGTATTCAGTGTGCCTTCTGCACAGCCATCAGTATTCTTAATTTCTGAAAAAGAGAGAGAAACACAAATGGTTTTTCACTTTCTCTTTTGGCCCTGTTGGTTGACATTCACTTTTCAGTGTTTTTCCAAGAGTCCAGACACACGTATTTTGTGACTGTTCTTGCATGTTTGTTGTTACATCACTCTGAGTTTCCCACCTAGCAGACCTGGTTATTTCCTCCAATCCCTATTATGTTTAGTCTCAAAAGTTCCCTTGCAGGCACAGAAGTGCAGCTTTAATCCTACAGTTGTTCAAGTAGCACAAGGAAAGAGCTGAGATCACCTCAAGGTTAGAGCTTAGGCTGCAGCTGTGCAGGCACTCAGTGCAAAACCCCATCTCCTCCTCCAGCTTCTGGTTTGTGATGATTAGTGGAGTCTCCTGAAGCCTCTCTCCTGCTCTTTCTGTTCCCTGGAGACTTGAGAGCACCAGCACTGTTGCTGGGGGAGGGAGTAGCTCAGAAACACCTTCCTGAGCAGCACCTCTTGGACAGTTACCCACCAGCCCTGGCTGAAAATATAGAGAGTATGTAAATATACTCTATATACACACAGAGTAGATACATAGAGTGATCCCAGAGCCAAGGCCGTGGTCTGACCAGCTGGTGGTATGTATTATGTGTGCTGCAGTGAAGTGTTACCATGTGGGCAGGAACAGGGTTTCCAAGGATGGAGAAGGGAGTTCTTTAGTGGGGACCAAAGCACTTGATGCTTGGGACATGAAAAGATTGTCCTGCAATCCAAATCAGTCAGCAGTGCACTGGAATGACCCTGTGTTTCTGAGAAGCTTCAGCATCGCCTTCTCTTTGCACGTTGTCAGGGATGGCTCCTTCTGTCTTCAGCTGCTATTTTCAGAAGCAGTAACAGAGTTTTCTGTCTCAATGCAATATACATGCAAAGGCTCGTTCCTTGGAATGAGGCAGATCTCAGGCAGCACAGAGCACTGCAGCAGAGCTCCACATGAGAAGAAAAATGAAAGTAATGTTCTGAAGAGAAAGAGAAAAAGCACATTAATTGTGTATGTTAGAAGAAAGTGCCTGAATTCAAAATACAATGAAATTTATGCAGAAGTAATGGAGCTATAAAATTATTATCAGCCTTTGCCCTTTTAGTTTGCATTAGAATCAGATAGGAAAGGGAGCAAGGGCAGTTTTGGGAACAGGAGATTAATACGCAGTTAATTTTTGCCCCTGATACCAGCCATGGCGTGTGCTGCTCTCAGGGACGCAGAGCTGCTGCCTGTGTCAGCATCGGCATGCCCAGGGCTCACGTTTGTGTTTTGAAATGCTGAAGGAGTGTGAAAATCATTAGCTGTGATGAAGCAATTATTTATTTCCCTTCATTCACATGTTACCTGGCAGCAGGCTCTGCAGCTCGGTTTTGATGTGCAGACTGAGGGACGTCTCTTCCCTTGTAAAGTTGGGTGTCGAGGTCTGCACAATAAAACAACAGGAGCAGCGAGGAGAGACATGTGCTTTGTACAATGAGGCACAGAAATAGCTCTGGATATTCACACTCCTCCTGTAAATCATGCAAGTGGCCGTGCCCCTTAAAGGGAGCCGTAGCTAAAAATGTCAGGCACCAGTAAATGCAGAAAAATGGTCAGGTGGTGAAGATCTGGCAGCTGCGAGCTCACAGGACTAGGGAATTCACACTTTTTACCATCTTGTATTTACTGTAGCCAATAACAGTTTCTATGGAAACGAAAAAATCTTAAAGCAACTGTATGAGTGTTTTTACTAGCGAGAAGAAACACCAGGATGAGTTGACAGGGATGAGGAAATAACCCCATGGCAAATGCTCATATTGGAAACTTTTGATGCATTTCATCAGTCTGTTTTCCCCTCATAAATCATTCAGCAGGAAATGAATTTCTTTAAATAACATATACTGTGAAACCTGTAGGAGATGAAATTATGAATGATGGAATCACTCTGGTGCCAAAATGTGTTTATAGAGAGTAGTCCCCAATTTAAAAAAAAAAACAAACTTCACAACTCCCCTGCCCCAAATGTTCCCATTTTAACAAGCAAGCTCTGCTGAGAAAAATAATTCAGATGTTTGAATGTCAGAAATTTGCCAAGACCCCACCTACTATTAATTCCATCACCAGCCCTTCTGTACTTAGTTTTCTTGAAATGCTCAAGTAGAGTGAGATGATTTTGGATCTGTCTGAGTTGCAACTCAAAAACTACTATGAAAGGTTTTCTGGTTTCTGACACATCTGTAGAGGAAAAGGAGCATTTCCTGAACTAGGAGGGCTCAGAAACTAAAAGGAAATCTAATAAGGGAAGACTAATTAATGACTTAACTGAAAACCTGGTGATATTTGACGTTCTGTGCTCTGTGGCACTGAATTAGAGTCCAACTTGACTGATGTTTGGGTAAAATTTAAGCACAAAGTAAGGCTGCTGGCTGTTATGTTTTTAGTAGTCTATTTCTTTCTTTGTTTTTTAACCGGCTGCCTGAGTTTAATGAATGCAGGTGAAGAACTTTGTGTGAACCCACTCGAAGCACACACACACTCAAGCAAATAAGTCCCAGGAACCCTTGGTTGATTTGCTTCCGAATTAGGCTCTAACTGCTAATTTACAAGCCCAGTGACTACAGCCTGCCATAATAAACCCAAATCAATCACTTGATTTCCTTGGGGTATCTGAACTCGCTTTTTTGCTGGCAGCCCATGATTTTTCTGGTCAGATTGTTTGTTTTTGTTTGATCAAGAGAACAAAAGGGGCCTCTGTCACTTCTGACGTACTAGAAAGGCGACAAATTCTTCTTTTCTTCATGATCAAGTCTGTGCAGGGACATACATGTGGTGTGTAGTAACCACCCTGATTAGGCTGCATGTGGGAAGTGGCAGATAGATGTTTTAGTTTTATTTTGTTTTGCTCTTTGGTCCACTCAGTAAATTGCCTGGAAAAGCCAGCTGTGTGAATGGATCACCCAGCAGAGCAGCACACCTGCTGTCCTTTCAGCACCAGCTTCTGCTGTTCTGCCTGTCTCAAATGCTGCTATTGATGTTATTTTTATCTACTGATAAATGCACGCTGCTTTCCCTTCAACAACCTTGATGCTAAATTAGAGACTCTAATGTAAATTATGCCTAAGCAATGTTCTATTTCTGCCAAAAAGAAATAAAAATGGAATATGCACGTAGCTCACCTTCTTCTCACTCACCTTGGAGATAGCAGTGACAGCCACAAACATCCACCCCAAACTTGTTTGTTCTTTTATAGAACTGCCTTTTTTTTTTTTTTTCCTATTATAATGATGAAGTTACATAAACATTTTCTCCAGGTTGAGTTTTACTTTATCAAGGAAGGTTGGAATTCATTTCTGTGGATGGTACATGACCAGTACTCATGTGGTCACAGTGGTAAAGATGGGAAATTCAAGTAGGTGAAATTCTGCCAAGAGGGTGGGACTGTGGTTGCTGAGGGTGAGAGGGTTTGGGCCTTGGACCATCCTCGGGGAGGGACAAGCTTGCTTTGCCCTTCCCTGCCTGCCTCCCTGCAGCTTGGAATCACCTCTTCTCCAGGCTCAACTGGCTCCTACTGGCACCCAGCAGCTTTCACTTTTCCAAGTTTTCCCTACCAGTGCAGAATTTATGCCACAAAGGCCTCCCCACTGCCCACAGTAAAGCCCTGCTGCTTATTCAGGAATGAGAGCAAGGTTCTGCATGGCCAGGGCCTTCTGAGCTTGGGTTTTGTTGTTCTTACTTTTCCTAAATCTGTTGCAAGTTATCTTCTTTGGGAAGAGTCTTTCTCCAAAGACACAGCTGTTGGTGTGGCAGTCCAGGGAGCCTGGAGAGCAGCTCTTCACTCCTCCAGCCTGCAGGGATTCCTTGGCTGCCCTGGAGTGCTGGTCACTTGGCTGCTCATGCCTGAGGCTGACACACCTCTGAGATCATCAGCATCCCTCTGTACCACCAGAATGGCCCAAATTGGTGGTTTTATTTACAACCCACTAATGCTGAGGGAGCTGGGACCTTTTCAGAAGAGTCATACCCTGTATAACTTAGCTCTGTCTGGGCAGCTCAGTGCCATCACTATTTACTTACATTCAGGGCATGGCAGAAAGCATAGGATTTTTTCCAAGGTTTTCACTATGAATCATTGCCAAAAATATTTAATTATTTTTTTCCCCTGCTTGCTGACAGTTTCAGTGAGCTTTCTGTGCTGGCTGGGTTTTATGCTTCTCTGTGTTATGTTTCTAAACCATATGTCTTGTTTTTGTTTGCCCAAGTTCGAAGTGCAAAGCATGCAACAAGAAATTCCCTACTTAAAGAAGCACAAAGGCATTTTCTAACTGTGATTCTAAAACTTGACATTTAAATTTGAAAAGGTAGGCACCGCTCAATTAAATACATGATATTTGAGTTCCTGAGAATGCCAGAGAGTATCAGGAAAGCTGTGCTTTAAATGCTACTTCTGAAGATGCTTCTGAATAAACCTGCATACATTGCAGGCATTTTTCCCCCCTTTGTCTCATTTGGTGTGACTTTTTATGTGATTTTTAAAGAGAGATTGACAGAGACAGCTCTGTGTGATCTCAGGCACACAGAATACTCCAAACCTGTATTAAATCTCTACATAAAGAGGTTTCAGGGATTAAAGTAGCACACTGAGGGGCGTGGACTCATCTCTTAACTGAGCTGTGCTTCGTGCAGATGCCAGGTTGGGTGCTGTCAGTCTGTTTTCTGCCATAGCAGGGCTGTTTGGCATCCCCTCCATGCTGGTCCAGCTTGAAGGTTTAAATTCCTCTTTGTGCCTTGCCGTGCCACAGGATCAGAACTCCCAGGAGAGGTGAGTGGGTACCAGCAGGTGCCAGTGCTCTGCCTCCAGCTCACCACGGCACCAGGACCATCTGCAGCATGATGCACACCCTTGACAGCGTTGGTGTTGCTGCTCAGTACCCCAGGACAGGGGTGTCTCATCCCTGCTTTCCCCACTAATGAGGCGAGAGCGCAGCTGGGACAGCGTGTCCTGCCCCGGCTGTCACAAACCCACACACCCCGCCAGTCGTGAGAAAGCTCACTTCAGTCTGAGAAGTGACATTTTTACTGGGGCTGGCACTGAAGTTTAGCTGTTGGGGGGGATGTGAAGTTATTCTGGAGGTGCTTTTGGCAATGCTGGGATGTTAATATTGCCTGTCAATGTCAGTATCTGCTACTTGCACCCCCTGTGTGTTCAGGTCTGGTGTTACCTTTGACTTGCACTCCCAGTCTTGGGAAAGTACAGCCCCTTTTTTCCAGCACTGCTCCAGTATCAAAGGCCTGTTTCGTGAACAGTGCTCCTCAGTGCAACACTAATACAAAACTAGTAAGTCAAATGTTGCTGTCTGTAAAAATAAGAAATGCTACTTTGTGTCTGGAAGGAATTTCAGATTTTTTTTTTTGATTGGAAAATGTGCAGGCATTAAATAACTGACTCATACTAGTCTTTCCTTCAGAGTGGTAATCTTCATCTAGAAATATTTCATAAATATTAAAGTATATATTTTAGAAGTCGTGTAGAGAGATCTGATGGTAGTGCAGTACCCTCCAGCTTCAAATGCAAAACCAGCAGGCTCAAGTGAAAATGCCACAGCAAGTGCATTTTTCTGTGACTGCTTAGAACAAATGATCTCAATATTTCTGGTTTATTGGAATCCAGCTTGGTGATTTTTTCATTATATCCCTTAACTTGTAAACAGCTGTTTGGAGAAAGCTGGTAGGTTTTAATTAGTTACAAAGGTTTGATGTGCTTGTTATCAGCTGCATAGAAATGGATCCTTCCTGTGGAACTGAGCAAAGCCATTTAGGCTTGGAAAAAAGACCATGGCTAAGAGGATTATGTGTAGATCCTGAGCATCCATGGATCACAGAGGTGCCAGGTGAAAGTGCCCCCCTGCTCAGCTGTCTTTGGGCAGGACTTGTAACTCCAGAGACTTATTTTTGAGATGTTGAGTTGTTAAAAGATTTTGTTTAATATTGGCATTATTTAGGCTTGCTTAAACTCCATTAGAGCAGCTTCCAGCCTTAAAGTTTTTATTCTCATATATAAGATCAGCACCTTCCCTGTCTCACAGCTGAGCACGTTTGGCTGTAAAACTTCACACCCACTTAACATTTGTTAATCCTCCCTGTATGCTGTCCAGTACAGATGTCTGAGAAAGAATGATGGGGAGGAATTTGGCTCTCCAAGCTAAAACCTTGATCAGGAAGTAATTACAGCCTTGCCATAAATAATCCTTGTTCCATCACTCTGGCTTTTTGGGGGTGTGTGTGTGATGGCATCTTGGACACCCCAGGTGTATTCCTGTGCCTTGTGGTGGCACAGGTGCCCTGCAAAGAGACCTCTACCAGGATCCCAGGGAAACATTTCATTAAGAATGGGAAAGCAGGACTTACAAGAGCCAGTTGCAGATAAAGTAGTTAACGAGAGCAAATGGAAATAGACAAGAGCCTGTGTGAATTATAAAGCAGCAGGAAACTATGGGTGGTTCCAGTCTAATAATATCAGTATGTTCATGTTACATCCATGTTACCATTTTGCCAAGGCACTAGGCAGAAATGAGGCTGCTTCCTTTTGCTTTATCTCCTATGGATATGCACACTGTGTGTCCAAATAGCTGATAGTTTGGTTTTTATTTTTTTAAATACAGTAAGGTATTTATGAAAACAAATCACTCTCCCTTCCTATTTAGTTAGAAATAGGATTATGCTACCAAGTGAAGTGTATCAATACTTAATTTTGCAATAGATCCTGGTAGTATTTGTGTGGTGATAACAACAAACCTCGCCAGCTGAACTGAGTGTGAGTTGCCTGTCTGTGGTTTTTCTCAGCTCTCTGACCTCCTGGCCTAATCCTGGTTAAACAAAAGAAATTATCAGCTGTTGCCACCCGGGAGTTCAGCCGCTGTTCCACTCCTGGGCTGTCCATGAGCCATCCACAGGCATTCCTGCAGAAGGGATGGTGTGGCAATGGTGTGCCAGAGCTACAGGAGTTCTTCTGGTAGCCAAAGTTTTGCTTCCTGTTCAGCCCTTAGTGCAGCATGTTGCTGGTGAAAATGGCAGTGTGTTATGGCTGATACACAGTTCTCCATGATTTAGCAAGGTTTTCCTCACTGCCCTGAGGAGAAGCCTTTGCACCACTACAAACTGGTCATTAGCACTGTAAGTGTCCAATATCCTTCATGCTTTGGCTTTAGATGGCCAAAGTTGGATCTTCATTCCTCTTGTCCAAGTCGATCTGTTGAGAAATGCTCTGCGTGGATCTGTGTGTCATTCCTGTTGGACAGAAATAATTTTAGGGGATGTGTGATAGAGCAGATGAATTAAATGTTTCCTGAACTTAGTTTGTCTTGAGTATGAACACACCTTCATACCCCTGAAAGGTAGATTGAATTATGAACCAGCCTAAAAATGATTTTTATAAGCAATGTCGTGATGGAAGGTTCTTGTAGTTCAGGGGAGCTGCACTGATGTGGATCTGACTTGCATCCATGTTTTTCCTGTTCTGTAACACCTCCAGTATTGATAATGCCAGAACTGAAATTACACAAGGATTTTTTTCATTCCTGTTGCTGCTCGGAGTGAACCTCCTTCCTCCGAGATTAATGGACTACATTTAAAATAATCTATATGAGAAATCATGTGCTGGAGTTGGGAATGTTTAGTATAAATGGCTTCAAAATGGTGTTTGCTAATGAAGTGGCAAGAAGCAGAGCAGCGGTGCCAGGAAGGGTCATGGCATGGAAGAGAAAAAACGCCCGCATTAATCTGGGAAATAATAGTTGCAATTTTCATGTGGTTAAAATGCTTAGAACCCCACGCAACTCTGTTAATGTAAACTAAAGGATCTGTGTGAACCGTTACCTGTGTGCTGAGGCACAGAGGAGAGCAGTGTGTGTGTGTGGGTAGTTGATGGAGCTGTGGGAGCACATCCCAGCCCTCTGAGAGCAGTGGGATTCTGCTTTGGCTGTTGCTGAGAGCCAGACTCCCTGCAGTGTGTAAAGAAGAGAGCCAACATGGACTGGATTTCTGCAGTATGGTGTTGGTACCAAACTCTAACCGCCAAAATGGCCATTTGGCAATTTGAGAAGGAAAGCTCATGTTAGCTGTCTTGTGGTTAGTCCAGTTTTCCCAAGCAAAGATCCCTTCCTGCCCTTCTTCCCAGAGCTGATCTGGGGGTCTGCCCACACTGCTGCTTCCATGCCCGGCAGCTTTGCCTCTTCCTTCTTCGTGTTCACCACCCCCTTAGATAACACTGCTTTTGTAGGAGAGAATATCACCTTTTTGTCCAGAAATATTAATCTCTCTTGGGTTACAACAGTGGAAAAGTGTTTTGTTTGCAGCCCTGGATGTTGCTACCAGGCCAGAGTGTGAGTGGCAGGAGGAGCAGAGGAGCTTGTTTGTGTCTCACCGCGCGTGCTTTACAAGTCAGTGCAGGAGCACGTTCAGAACTGCTGCGGGGCGTTGGGTTTGCTGGGGTTTGGCTGCAAGAACAGGAGAGGTGCTTTGGGAGTTGCTTCCACATTGTCCTTCAGAGTGATTTGTGCACTGAGCCGAGGCAAGGGGTGCTTTGAAAGTGCAGGCTGCTGATGCTGTACGGTGAATTGGAGTCCTGTGGAAGTAGAATGTCCCAGGCCAGGTTGATGGAGCTCTGAGCAGCCTGGTGCAGTGGAAGGTGTCCCTGCCCGTGGCATAGGGGTTGGCACTGGATGATCCTTAAGGCTCCTTCCAGCCCAAACCATTCTATGATGTCCTCAGCTGCAAGCCATCATAACTGACACATGGCATCATGTTTCCCCCTGTACAAAAGGTGGTGGCACCCCTGCGTGTTTCAAAGGAACTGTTGCCCCTGTAAATTGTTGTATACGGATTATGATCTAGCTTGTTTTTAAGACACTAATAAGTTTATGGCAGTATTTCAGTTGTGGGAACTAATTTTTTTAGGCTATTTTTTACATAATTCTGGAGGGAGGAGAGCTGCAAATGGTGGGAGGAGAAGTGAGATTATTTAACTGTTACTTACATAACAAAGAAGGAGAATTTGAAAGCTGTGCTTAGGTCTACTCATATTTTGATGATGCTTGGCTTTTCCTTTTGGTTTATATTTAAAATGTTTGTTTTCGGCAAGCATAATCACTTGATATTGCTAATTTAAAATTTTGCAGGTGACATTTGCCAATTATGTAATTAAAAGAAACCCTTTACTGCTTTGTTTTAGGAATCCGATACTTAGATTGATTAAGAGCATCTAAAAGTCCATGTATTTCTGAAAGGGAGGTACCATGTTTTCTCCATCAACTGAAAACTTCTTTGGGCAAATTACAAGTGCCAAGGTACAACTTCCCAGGCTGTAAACAAATGTTACACAACCTCAGTGAGCTCTCTGCCATCTGGCAAAACCCAGTTACTCTCAGCACAGCAACGCTGTGCTTGGCAACGTGGAAAAAGATGCCCACAGCTGGTAGTGCTGCCAGGGGAGGAGAAGGTGCTCAGCCTTGTTGAAGGTTGCTCTTACGTTCAGTACCCACTGTGAGCTCACTTTGTCATGAGAGCTGACAAGGCTGGATGCAGAAGTGTCTGAGCTGGGTTTGCATGGCTGAACCACACATGTCCCCTGGAAGGGAAAGTTATTCCTGTCCTGTCTGCGTACAGAGCCCCATTCGCCCAAGCACTTGGCATACACTCCAGAAATCTTGTTGGAAGCAACCCTGTAATGACCATGTATTTGTTCTGCACATCCAGGAAAGGTGTGATCCCAGAACAGGAGAACTGGGAGACAAAACACTGGTTAAAGAGGTTTCTGTATTAAGTAGCCCAGAATTAAGATGAGTGATGAGAATGCAGAAGTGTTGTCAGCAGCTTTCCCCTGAGTAGTAACTGTGCCTGTTAGTCATGCGGTTTATCCTGGTGATAAATTCAAAACTATTTGCAAGATTATTTAGAGTGTAAGGAAAAATTGCATTTTCCTTTACTCTTTGAGTGAATGTCAAATGTGATGTAAAACTATTTGCTATAAAGTTATTTCGATTGCAGTTAAATATTAGGGAGATGCTTAGAATTCTACTGTGCTTATAAACCAGGGAAAAAGACGAGGAGAGATATTTTTATTTGCATGAAAATAGTGAACTGTGCTGTAGATACAGATGGATATTTTTCCTTCTCCCCTTGTTGATTGCTCCTGGGAGTCCGGAATTGAATTGCATGAATACTGTGTCCAATCTAGCCAGATGAATGTCGTACAGTTTCTCTGCCTGCTGAAAACAAGGGAGCTGGAAATAGGGTGGTTAAGAAATGCATGTTGTTCTCTGCCTTTCTGCAGGGGATGGTGCTTGAGAATTACAGCACCACAGGTGAGGGACCACCATGCAGGTTCTGTGGTTTCAGCTTGTCCAACCAAGTTAGTGTAGAGTATTGCTTTAAACTAGAGCCTGTCTGCATCAATTGCTGCAAATCAGAGTTCTTGGGCAAAGCCAAAATCTATTAATAGGACAGTGCTCAGTATGCCACGTGTTTTCCAGTTTCCTCGATGGCAGGCTGAGCCCACCCCCCAGTGTAAGAAAGAAATGCTCTTCTGGCTGGGCCTGTGAGAGAGTGCACAGCTCTGTGAGCTGCCCTCAGTTCTTTGCTCTCACATCAGTGTGTGATTGCATTTTGGGGGGGGCATTGATTTTGTTTGGGTTTAGGAAGTGGAAGGCTTAGAAATTTCGCCAGGAAATGAAAAGGCAATCAACAGGCAAATCACCAAAGAAAAGGGGTTTTAAATAAAAAGCAAAAAAAAAAAAGCTGTATTTCAGTGTTATTTACTCTTGAGATGTGCAGCAGGGTTCTCTGAAATTCCCATCACCCTGAGGGAGTTGATTGGCTTCCCTTTAATTTTCCTTTAAATAGTAAATCCTTAGCTTGAAAAGCCAACTCGAGCGGGCCCTGCACGTTCACGATCCCTTTCCCAAGCTGCTCTCCAGGCTGAGTCGTGGAAACATCAAAAAGACCCGTTGTCACATTGCAAGAAAATGGGCTGAGTGGTCGCGTCCTGTGTGTGAAAGAGAAAATAATGTACAAACTCAGAACAAAAGTGCTAATATTTGAAACCATGGCTGGCAAAGGAACACGATGGCTTACTGTGTTTGAGGAGCTTCTTGCACTGCAGAGCTGAGTGATGTGGGCAGCAGCTGGCACGGGGTCGGAATTCCTCTGCAAGCCCGGGGGTGGGAGGGCAGAGTTTAGTCTGGGCACACACTGCTCAATTCAGCTGCATTTGTTTGGTTTCCAGCAGAGTTTGATGTCAGTTCTGATTTCTTTGTATTTATACATTGGGAGCTTCCTCGAAAGTTGCATATTAACAAACACAGAATAAATTTGATTTCTGAAGTGTGAGACTGGAATGAGACAAAAAACTTTTGATCAGCTTTTTTAGCAAGCAACATCAGAAGGGAGACTTTCAGGGGAAAAAAATAATCTGTGTTTTAGAAGAGATAGCCATTTAAACTCATTAGTATAAATCTGTTCCAAATATTTCTATTTATTTTTTCCTTTGCAGTAGTTGATATCAGTGGAAGTCATCTGCATTTTGCCAGACTAAGAGATAGTTTTCTCTTAAAACAAATAGATTTATTTTTTTCAAATTTAAAAAGATCACAGACTGGATAAGGTTGGAAGAGACCACAGTGGGTCATCTGCTCAATCTCTTCTATTTGTAACTTCAAATCTTTTTCTATTCTTTGTTTATAGATACATTATAGATAGGAGCACTGCTCAAAGCAAGAACTGTTCTGTCTAAAATACACTCATTTAGAAATGTGGGAAATGGTTTTGTTTATTTTTTTTTAAGTGCCTGTCATCTGTTCTGGGTAACTTTTTCTCCTGAAGAGCAGAGATGGGTGGCGATCACATGCCTTGTATGGTAGGAATGAAGCATCAGCATCTGACTGCAATTATCTTGGAGACACAAGCAAAGAGCAGCGCAGGGCCATGAAGTATTTACTGAACTCCTTGCTAGAGTCCAAACAGTTCCTACTTTGAAGGGGTTTGAAGTGCCACCTCAAGTCCTTTAATTATGGATTTCAGTTGATGTTGGATTGTTTCAGAATCATTTAGGTTGGAAAAAACCTTTGAGGTCATCGAGTCCAACCTGTGACCAGTCACCACCTTGCCATCCAGAGCAGAGCACTGAGTGCCATATCCAGTATTTCCTGACCACCTTCAGGAATGGGGACTCCACCCCGACCCTGGTTTCAACAGCCCTTTCCATGAAGAAATTCCTTCTGCCGTCCAACCTGACCTTTTCCCTGGTGCAGCTACACCCACCCCAGCAATGCATTTATACCTATTGTCATTTCATTTTTAGTGCATTTCTCTTTCTTTCAGAAAGTTTTGTATAGTTAATCTTGTTCCTTGAAAACTGCCTGTGAGACCAGCCCCAAAACAGGGAGCTCAGTCCCATGATGTGCAGCCTGCACCACTGCATATCTTTGGTTCAGGTCATACATTACCCTGTAATCAGTTTAAATACGGTTTATAATCTATTTGCAATTCCATCCCTTTATCTATGTCATGTTTCTTGGAAGAAGGAATTATGTTTGACAGCACACTTCATGTTTGAGAGCTAAAATCCAATTTGCCTCATCCTGGCGCGCTGGCCCCCGCGCTCCTGTTAATGAAAACCCTCATGTCATCCTGTTGTCCAAATTACGCAGCAGGAATGACCACTAACCATCCATTAACCTCTCTCAGCACATCATGGAGCTAAACACCAGCCAGGTAGGAAGAGGGGTATAAACAGATCATTTTCATGTTGTTCTCGGCATATTTAAAGCCCGAACCCCATTTACTCATGTGTGGCTATTTACTGACGTTATTTTGGTGCTGAAAGAGGCGACTTTCAGGGGAGGATTGAGATGTGTTATCTGCAGTGCCATCAGTGTAGTCTTTTTGCTGGGCTTTATAATGAGCTGTAGGCTGGCAGACATGGCAGAGAGAGTGTTTGCAAATGTGTGTGTTTTGCTTAAAAGCCGAGGAGCGGAACAGTTATTATTTTGGGATCTGTGCCTAATGCAATTTTCCAGTAGTAACTAGATCAGACAGTGCCCTCAATATTTGTTTGCTTTTTTTTTGCAGAGAAGGAGGAATAGTGTGGATATTGTAAAATGGGAGCGAAGCACTAAGCAGGAACAGTATTTACAATGACACATGTATTTGTGTTACTCAAATATTTCTTCTCCATTTACACTTCCTTACTGACCTTTCAAGTCCTTTCGAAGTTTATCTTTCTTCAGTTTTATGAATCTTGTATTTAAATAATAATAAGTTCTAACTCATTCTTTTCTCCAACAACCTTTAAATTATTGAAGAGAGTACTTGTAATTCTAAGTAAATCTTTTATATTGGAATAGTAAATTATTCTAAATTGGTGATCTGCTGTAGAGCTTAACCTCAGCGATCAGTGAGGAGTTTATATAACTTCTCATCTGTTTCCCCTAAATCTGGGAGGAAAATCCTGACAACCTTGTCACATTTGCTTCCCTAACCTGGAATATCTCCATCTAATTGTGCATTTCTGAATCATCAGTTACTTTTTTTCTGGAAGAAACAGAGATTGCTCTTAACTGTCAAAGCCCAGGAAATACGAAACAGGGAAGCCAAAGGTTTCCAAAGCTATGCAGGAGTCATGAGAAAGATGATGTGAATACTCTTTTTTGCTCCGTACATGTCTGATAATTGAGGGCAGATACACATCTGCTGCCACTGAATTACTGCTCTGGGTTTGCATGGCTCCTTGGCTTTCTCTTCTGAATTGTTTAACATCAGATACAGACATCCTGGAAGCAGTACCTGCAGGGAGGCAGCTTCCCAAGGCACGGCCTGACACGGGAACACCAGAGTTAGGGCTGTTCTGGTTCCATCCTCTGAGGATCTGCAAATAATCTGAGGGTCTGCAGCATCTGGAGAGAAGTAAATGGTGCACTGATGAAATGAACCTGATGTGAAGCTTATATGTCCCTTTATCAAGAATGGTAAATGTCCTGGTAACATGTCTTCCCTGACTGAGCTTTGCCTGCCATTAGTTCCTTGCTGGGAAACGGTATTAGCACTGGGATATTGGATTTTCTGCTTAAAAAAAGGCTGAAAAGAGGCAGAGCTGAAATGTGTGTTTTGGAAAGGACTAGAGATCACTTATCACCAGAACAGAAAGCTCTTGACATCATCAGCCTGAGAAGGTGCTGTATCTGGACCTGTTGTATTCCTTTTCCTCTCCACCTTCAGCTTATTTGATCCCCTGTCTTGAACCTCCTTTCCTCCTCAGAGCTCTCTGCACGGGTACAGAGCAAGTTTGTTCCTCAGGCAGCTCGACCCGAGCCTTTGTGGGAAAGCCCTTCCCCATTCCTTTTTTATAGCAGGCCACAGTGTCTTTTTAATGAGCTGTTTGAATTGAGCTGTGATATTTAAAACAAGAGGATGAGGCTGCACCTGGAAGCAAATTACAAAAAGATGTTTCAAAGGCTTTTGAGTGAAACAGTGACTAAATACACCCTGCCCTGGGTGTGGAGTTAAGGTATTCAACAGAGGTTTTTCTGCAAATGCTTCTCTCTCTTCCAGCGTTGTATCACTGGGTAGTCTCTGACTGAGGGTGCTGGTAATTAAACAGGTACCCTTTAGTCATGAAAGGATGCACAACCAGGTGCTAATTGTGCAGAAATTACCAGCACTGGAGCAGGCTGCGTGGAGGGCACGTCCTACATAAGGTTGTATTCCCTGGCAAGCATACAAATTACCTGGTGGTGGGATCTGCAAAGCTGATTGAGTTGTCGAGAAGCAGGTGGGGGCTGAAGGACTACAGGTGGAGATGGGATTTAATGAGAGGAGGGGCTGGAGCAGGAGTTTCTTCTGGAAATGACACCCAGCTCCCTGCTTTTGATTAGCCACTCCAGAGTATGGAAGATGCAGCTGCCTGATTCCCCCTCTCCCAAACAGGCTGTTGAATCACAAGCAGCATAATTTGCCTTAGTGCAGTTACTGTTTGTGTGTTCTAAAAGCAAAAGGCACACGAAACATCAGCAGTTTCAACGCAGCTCTGATTTCATCCTTGCCACAGTTGGAGTGCAGTTCTGGAGCTTTGGAGTTTAATTGCCTTTAATTGTATCTAAAAATCTAGTTCTTCAAGTACTAATAGGTTGAATAAGAGCTTTTATTTTATTTTTTTTTAAGTTTCATTTAAAAGCACTTGTTTTTCCTTACTGAATTTTCATGTTAATGGCTGGTGGTTTAATGAAAGGATCTTTGCTAACATTTACAAGTTTATAATGGAAGTTCAGATAAGCAGCTGAGCCACAAACTTTGGATAACATGAATGCTCAGAAATCAGCTTTGTTTTGTCTCTGAGCCCCTGTGCCTGCTACGAGAATTCTGCTCATCAAAACTATTTAACAGAACTCTGAGCATGACTAATACTTGGTGGGAAGGATTTGTGCAAACAAAAATGGCCAGAGGAGTTCAGATCTGCAACAAAATATTTAACAGGAACAAAATCCCCAAACTCCTCATACATCAAAATAACCTTTTCCCCCGAGGAACAGGATTATGGCTTCAGTGTGGAAAGTGCAGCACAGCCTTTTTGAAAACATCAGTGACCAAAATTTTCTACATATTGGAGACATCTCCAGGGAATGTATTTTTTGAATCGAATTATCCTACTCATGCAAACTGCTTTCTTCCAGATAAACAAAACCAGACAGGCTGTAAGCAGATTATTAAAATACTGTACAATTAAAGCAAACTCTTGGAAATACAAACAATTTTATGTGTTCACAGCTTAACCTAAAGATTGCAAGCACAAATCCGTGTAAACGAGGCCTTGTAAACATCTGAGTTACACAAGTTTTAGTACTCAGCAGCAATTATTCAATACTTTTCCTACCCATTAGAATAAATTTCCTAACTAAACTGAATGAACAACTGGGAGTTGAAGTTCTGCGTCAAGCCAGGAGCACTCAGCATCATGGAAAAATCAGTCTCCTAGTGCTCAGGAGGTTCCGTGAGTAAATCCCTTTTATCACAGAGGCGTTGGCTGTAGTTCATACATTGTAAGGCAGTCAGGAGAGAGGACATAATGGTTCTGTAAGTTCTGCAGCGTCAGGCTTTGTATCCCAGCCTCATGATTCTTTTGAAGTGGAGACAGCAGATACCAGTGGTGCTCTGTAGCCCAGTGTGTCGTGTCTGAGCTCAGGGGAGGAAGCTCTCCTGTGTGAGTTTGTTTCACGTAGGTGTGTCTGCCGCTCCCTGGGGTTTCTCCAGTGGTGTTACAAACACATGCTCACTGCTGTGCAGCAAGCCCATTTCTGCAAGTTTATCTGCCCATATAAAGTTCAGGATTATCTTATAAACAGTGCTGATGCAGTTGGGTTTGGTGCTTGATTTTGGTTTTAAATGAGAAAATTTAGGCTTTGCTTTTGCTGTTATTTTGGCTGAACGTGTGTATGTGCTTATGCTGTCATTTCCTCCAAAGGGATTGGTTTAATCTCAGTTTTTCCCCGCTGGGAATTGCGGGGTGTGTGACTCCACAGCGAGCCTCATATAAAGGGAGAAGTGCCTGTGCTCACGCCTCCATATAACACTTCTCCAAAAAGGGGTTAATTCTTCCCTGGGGGCACGACAGAGGGGCTGTGGAGTTGTGTTTGCTGAGAGCTCTGGGCTCGTACAAATTCCCTCTGTAGCCATCAGCCCCACAGCCCACCTTGACATCACAGCTTGTTTTCTTTGGTGAAATGGTTTTATTGATGAAATAACTTTTATTGAAAGCTCCTAACTGCCTGCGCTGAGGTGTCTGCTGATCCCTTCCCTGTCAGCGAGGCTCAGAGATGGGCAGAGTTGAGTTTTGGGTGGGGAAGAGCCACCTCCAACTGCTGAGTGACAGGAACTCAGCACGAGGGTTTCCAACACACAGAACAGGGGCTTGTGATGGATTGCTGCTGTCAGTTCAGTAAGGAGCAAGATTCTGCAATCCACACTAATGGGCTGGAGATACCGAAATTGAATTCAGGAGTGAAAAATGCCTTGGCTCATCCACTCAGTTGTAATTGTACACGTGCAACTCCTACATCTGGACTGGACTTAAAATATGTACTTCAGTGATCAGATTAAATGAAATTTTAATGATCAGCGAGGGTTATACAAAATACTAATTAAACCCAGGGACATCTATTAATATAATTAGCCTTGGGACAAGACAATTTAAGAACTGGAAACATTATTTGTAGTATCCTGTCATTTCCAAGTACAAAGTCTGGAGACGAGATGAAAAACAGAATTCTTTGTTTAGAACTGAGAAGGGCTGAGTGTATTTTGTGTTTTATACCTTCTGGATGACTTGAGCTCTCTCCTGGCTGCTGTGAAAAGAGGGGGTGACTCAGGCACAGTCTATGTCTGATGGGTTTGGCCAAGGTCCTCTGGTTGGCAGCAAGTGCTTGGTTAATTCAGTGCCTTGGTGCAGCAAATCTTGTTAAAATACTGTGGGCCCTTCAGAGTGACCCTTGAAAGTCCCTTAGCCTGGAATTCAAGGAATAGAAAGCACTCTGGTGGTGGGTGAATCATTTCTCCTTTTGGCTTCCAGTAGCCTAACACAGGTTCTTTGGCATTAAAAATTATATGTGTAATAATAATTTAGAAAAATCATTAAAAAGATGGTAAGATGTAATAATCTTCATATGTGCCAGTACACATTACCAAGCTGAAGTTTAAACCTGTAAATACTTCTTTTCTCTTCCGTGGCTGACAGATTTAAGGTCTCACATCTCATGACATGGCAGGCATTTCTTCCTGTGGGATCGATGCCACTGTCAGAGTGTTCATGTGGCATCTTTAAACCCCCCGAGGGTCTTTGCTGGCTCTTTGATGCAAAGGGCAAATGCATGAGGAATTTTATCTGATCTACAGCAGATCATTATAAAACATTTTATTTTAGCTCCAAGAAATGTTGTGTCCCTAAATATATGTGTGAATTCTACTTAGTCAGTTCCAGCCTCAGTTTTTTAAGTTTAGAGGCTTCAAATTGGAAAATTCCATTTTAGGAACTTAAAGTTTGTAAAGCATCAGAATTACTTGTCTGGAATTCACATTTTGAAACTGAGCAGGATGTAAAGATTCCTATTACTCTGGGATTAATTTTACAAATTCAGAACAAAATATCAGTGACAACCGGTGTTTTTTTCCCCAAATTCTGCATATTAGACCTCACAAAGGTTTATTTAAAACTCCTTTCTTTGTAAAACAGCTCAAAATGTGTCTTTTTAAATAAGAACATACAAAGGAAGCGTGTCCACAGCTGTGTGAGTTGCACATAAAACCAGCTTTTTGAGCCTCTGGACTGTTTCCTGATGGCTGTGCTGCTGCAGGTTGTGCTCGGACAGACAGGTTTGTGCTGCACACTCCGGAGTGCTGATGGAACAGGGAGAGAGTGAGTTTTGGGTACTGCTGCTCCCTGTAAGCCTTTGCAGGGTCAGGAGCTGATGGAGGATTAAGCTTCAGCAGAAGAGCAGCTTCGTGGTCCTCTGGGGAATAATGTTGGACAGGCTCTTGTCAGCCCTTGTAAACAAAGTCAGGACTTGCACAGAGGTGCCTGGTCTGGGCTTAGCTGGAGATTAATCATAAGAGTAACTAAAGCTGAACCTCAAAGGCAAGCAGACAGTTTAAAAGGAGGGCTGAAACAGCTGCAGAACCAAAAATGCACCTGAAGTTTTCATAAATGTGCAAAACCAGGCTCTTTTGTGAACTATTTTTACGCTCCTTGCGGCTCAGCCCCACTGGAAAATACTTAATATTTCTTACCTGTTATTAATTAAGTGTATTGAGAAATTAAGGATGTTCAAAACCAAACAGAAAAGTAATGAAAAGGGATCTCTTGAACCAAATGTCTTTACGTATTGCAATTGCTGGGTGAAGGTTCATGACTTAATACAGGGTCTATTCTTAGTATATTAATTGCTTCTTGCACGTGTCCTTTGTGGAAACCATTCTTAAGGGAGGAGGAAAAAAGAAAGAAAGAAGTCCCGTGCTCATCCTCTTGGAATATCAACAAAATCATGTTTGAGCTGCTGGGACTTCTGTGTGCCTGATGTTTTGGTGACCCACCATGCATATATGGAGATACAAGATTTTTTTAAAATGTGGCTTTTGTGTGCGTAAACAAGAAACCACTGGCACTGAAAGAGTAAAACATTTTTTCTGCAGAGATTGTGATGCTTTGGGTTTATTTTATTAAGTGTGAAGCTTGGGAATGGTTTGTTATTATTCTGGTCTCTCAGGAGCTGGAGCTGCTGCTGTTCCAAGCTGAGAATAATGGTACAAGATGGATGGAGTTGAGTACCAAGCAGATTTTTCATGCTTTTATCTTCTAAAGCAAGGATTGGCGTTTGCCAAGAGTTACACAAAACTCTCGTAGGTTTGTTCTGCAGAAGCTAAACATGGAACAAGATACTTAAATCTGGAGGAAACCCACCAGTTTGTCACATAAGTATCAGTTTAGGTGCTGGTCACCATAAAAAGTTAGTGGTAATAGAATGAGTTTAAGCATGTCTCTGTTGGGGTTTTTTGTACTGGCAATAATGGCTAAATGTTAAAATTTGTTGTTTCAAAAGGGTGTCAGAGCACAGGAGTTCTGAGAAAAACCTAGAGGGTACAAGCCCAATAGTGCAAATTATACATGTGTGTATGTAATTAGTATATACAATGTACAAATACGGATATATATAGTGTTTATGAACACACGCACACTGTATATTGCAAACTGAAGGCAATTGGGTGAAGTACAGTACAAATTATTACAACACTGCAATTGCTGCTTTACACAGAAAGCAGGAAATATCTGTTATTCACTCATCTGAATAATGGCCAAGAGATGTAACAGAGCTGGAATTGACAAAACAAGAAGGAAAACAATATCCTCTGCAGCAGAAAGAACCCAAACACACCTTATCTTCCCTCCTGGTTGCTGGGGGGAGAACAAGTGGCAGCAGCCACAGCCATCAAAGGAGGCAGCAGGGCTGTGGACAGGATATGGTTGATAATTAAATCCTTTTTGCTGGCTGCCTGAGCCTGCTTTCAGCTCCACAATGCAGATAAAATGTGTTGCCTTTGTAGAAGCTCAGCCTGGTCCCTGCTACCTAAACCCCAAACTTGTCAGTGTGAAAGGCTTTGCAAGAAGAGCCTCCCAAGTTGTGGTTGTAGTTTCCTCACCTCCAGGTTCAGGCTGCAGCCTTGCTGTGCCTTTCACAAAGTTCAGTTTGGCACACGGAGGGGGGGTTCAAGGGAATGTGGCAAGAGCCACTTTTGCTCTGCAGGTAAGTGCTCAGTGACCTCAAAGTCCTTTACACAAATGAGCCTGTTACCTTGGGATGCCCCAGACCTCTTCATTTGCTGCTCATCCAAGTGAGCTCTCCCCTAATCAGTTCCTTTGGGAATCAGAGATACCAGTGTGTATACATGAAACACGGTAAGATAACATTTGTTCCTACAGAAGCAATAAACCCCACTATTTTTTATCTGTCATGGTGCTGTTTAATTAACTGGCACTACTCTAATCATCAATTAACTGCCTGAATTTTGGATGCTGCTTCACTGACTCAGGCCAGCCTAACGCTGGGGTTTATATTATGCATGTAATTCAAGTGTTATCGTGCAGGACTTCTTCTATCAGGCTGTGTGCTGTGCTGTCTCCTGCCACCAGTCCCCAGAGACTGTCCCTGGAGCGTCTGTCCTGAGTCACTGCCGTGTGCTGTGAATTCTCCTGGGCCCGGGGCCAGCAAAGCACTCAGGCATGTATAGAACTTGATGACTCCAGCTCCAATTGGTCACTGACATCAGTGGGAATACTGACGTCATGAAAATTATGCACATGATGAAGCGCTTGGCTGGGCAAGGGCCTGAGCTAATTCTCCCTTGTAAGCAGAATCTGGAGGCAAATTGACACTACCTTTCTGTTTTCTTTAATTTATTATAGGAATTTAGGGTGAAGGTAATTTAATCTCCCATCAAAGACTTCAGCAAACACAAGCATTAGAACAAAACATTTGGAAGTAATTATAATAGAGCTTGTCAAAACCACTTAGCATCAGGTACTTAAGATGTTACTGGGCCCAAGCTCTGTTAGCTTGAGTTACCTGGGAACTTGAAGCAGTTTTTGAAAGTAGGTGATGAAATATAAAACAGCAACAGAGGGTAATGTTTCCTTCCTTCTGGTTAGTAAAGCTAGGAAATAATGTATTGGCATGAAGAAGCAAAGAACTCGGAGTATATTCAGCACAGAGAACAACTTGTTAGTTGGTGCTGGGTTTCTCTTTTGTTGTCGTTTCATTTGGTGTTTTGGCATAGAAAATTATTTTCACAGTTGCCTAAAGTGTTTTACATCAAAGCTCCTACAAAGGTGATGTTAATACAAGTGAAAGGTGTCTGGGAATGGCTGGGTAACTGAGAGGTGCTGTCAGTGCTCTCACTGATCTGTATCAACCTCTCTGGGCACCAAGTATTGGCTTGTAGTCTGGTAGTCACCTCCAGAATATGAATAGGTGACACAGTTGTAGTCTCATATTTATATTCTCTTCTTATACCTGATTATTTTTATCTCCATGTCAAAAAAAAAGAAAAGAGTATCGTTGTGTTCCAATAATCTTTCCTGTTTTAAGGTCAGGTGTAAAACTAACCCTCAGCTTTGGAGGGCCCCCGTGGCTTTAAGCCAGCTGAGGATGTGCTGTACTTTCTCTCTCTCTATGAAGTTGCTGGAATCTGAGTGGAGTGTTGATACCCATATTTAAATGTTGATGCCCATATCTGAGCTCACTGCCTTTTCCCCCATATGTATTTTGGCAGTGTCAGGGTGCTGCTGGGGGAGGGAAGGGGGGAGAGGCTGCAAATTGGATTCAGTGCTTTGTAAAATGGCCACGTCCCTGTGTCTGACTGCTCCGTGCAGGGTTGTGATTATGTCTGAGATGTTTGCATGTATTAAATGGGTGTGGGCTATTGTTTTAAAAAATATCTCCATGACAGGCTCAATTTTCAAGACATACCAGCAATAACTCTGCACTAAACAAAGGGCTGGCATGGCTGTTGTGGGCAAATGCCAATTAGTAGAAAATGCTAACTGAGCTGGTTGGCTTTCTCTCAAAACTTAAAAGCAGTCGTGCTTTCTGTTGGAGCTGAAGTCTTGCTAAATGAGTTTTCCTCTGTTTCACTGATTGCAAGAGGAACAGGAGCTGTATTTTTTCTATCTTCACATAATTTCTGTGAAGCTCATGGTACTATTTCAAATAAGACGTTCCCTGAAAATAATGCAGTTGAGGCATTCTTTTATTTTTTTACATAAATGTGTATTTAAATTGCCTTTATTCATGGTATCAATTTTTATTTGTTACTCTTCCAAGTAGGAAGCTGTCTGCATGCAATAGCAGTGTTTTCTGGCTCCATGGGGTGATTGGAGTTGATGTTACTGTCACAAGCACCAAACGTGCCTCATTTAGCTGTTTGCTCCTTTTCTCCTCAAGTCCCTTTGCCTTTTCTTGTAGCTGTCTCTGGACTGTGAGAAGCAACACTGAATTTACTATGCTTAATTCACACTGGTGAGCTGACCTGCAGCTGCTGGCAGCACTGTTGGAAATGATCATTTTGTCTATTCTATGTTTTTATGTTGCTGGAAGGGGCATTTGAGAAATACTGGGACTTTGTGACTAATGTTTTATTAGCATCACTTTGTCATAGATAGAATGAAGGAATAGTCTGGGTTGGGAGGGACCTTACAGAGACCCTCTCATTCCAACTTCCCTGCTATGGGCAAGGACACCTTCTACTATCCCAGGTTGCCACAGTCCCATTCAGCCTGGCCTTGGACACTTCCAGGGATGGGGAATCCACAGCTTCCCTGGGCAACCTGTGCCAGGGACTGCCCACCTCACAGGGAAGGATTTCAGCTTGGGTTTTGTGAGAAAAGGATATAAAAAAATATATATATCACAGTAGTTTTGTAAACAGAAGTGTAGAGGAAAGGGAAAAGCTATTGACAGTTGCTACCCTCTAAAATAGCTTATTGAGCTTTATACCCCAGGAGGTCCGTTCCAGTCAGTTGGAATGTCTGCTCTGCTGCCCCGGGAGAGCTCTGCTCCTCTGCAGTGCTGTGGAACACAGCAGTTCTGGTTCCCCAGGGCAGCCCCAGCTGGGTGGCACCACCAGGTGTTCAGCCTTCCTGAGCTCCTCCGTGGTGTGGACATGCAGACCAGGAGCCTGGTCGCTCTGCTGGCCATCCCAGGAGGAGCTGTGAAAATTCATCCCGCGATTCCTGAGCCAAATTCACAGCTGAGGTGGATAAGATATTTGAAAATTAGCTTCAAGCTGCATTAACTCAATAGCAGAATTGTCTATCTGTTAAATTGAGGAAGTTATTTGATATTTCTCCTTGTAGAATGGATCGAATCCCTGAACAAGTCACTGTGATGGTTAATTGCCTGCAGAAATAAAAGGATGTGACCTTTTCCAGCTCTCAGTCAAGCTTTGCTTTACAGGCAGTAGCTCTTGTGCAGGCTTCTGTTTGGACAGCTCTTGCATTTTCTCCCAATTAATTCCCATCCGGGTTGCTGGAAGTAATAAATCAAGCTTTTGGAAAACCAAACAATATTAGTCTTTTTGGGGAGGAATGACTGAAGTGAGGTGGTTATTGGTGGTGCAGCTTTACAATTCAATTTGCTGTCTATCTCCTGCTCTGGCAGATGGAAAAATGAGCACAGAAAACCACATTTTTCTGTGTAGCCTTGTAAGACACATTTAACCTGAGCACATGACCTTGGTGGTACCAGAAGTTTTGGGAAAAGAAAGCTGTCACATCTCCTTCAGACTAGTGGCACCTATTAGTGGAGATATAACCAGGTCCAGAGCTCGGGGCAGCACAACTGCTTTTCATTTCATGCAGCAAAAGCCATGTGTGAATCCCCCTGAGAGCTTGTGATTTTTTGGAAACCTTCTGTGTCAGTGCTGTGCACTCACTGTTGCTTTTTCACATGTGTTACGATAAATTGCAAATAGCCACAAATAGCTTTCTGCTTCCAGCAAGTTTATCATTGTGTCATCTCCTAAAGATTTAGTTGCTATTGACAGTCAGCAGGACACAGCTCTAGTGATTTTGAAAATCAGATTTAAAAAAAAAAAAACACTCAAACCCACCCTACTTTTCTAACTAAACTCAGCACCAAATACAAAATTTACTTGCCACCTCAGCACAGAAACAGTTGCTGTGTTTGCCAGAGGACAGGATGCATCTCGGAGATGACACTTGCTGATTGTCTGTGAGAAGGACATCATCTTTTTAGCTTCTTTTTAAATCTGGGAATGTTTTTTTGCTGATTTAAGTATTATATGCTGCTGTCAGTGGGAGAGAGGACAGTTTGTGTGTGAGGAGGAATATCCAGTAATATCTTGAATCCCCTCAGGGTCAGTTGGAATATTTTACAGTAAAGAGGTTCTGACCCTATCACGGAAGCCTCAGGTCATACTGACTTCTGCTCATACTTCTCAGCAGTAGTACACAGAGGTCAACATACCACATTCTGACCTAGTTCTTGAAGAACAATATTAAATTTTCCATGAGGTTCCTCGGGGTCAGCTCCGCTGTGTAGCTTTTAATGGGCAAATATTCCAAAATGAATGTAAAGAGTTGGTAAGTTATAAGCTTATAATTCTATTTGATTTTAAAAAAAGCCTTCAAAGTGCCTAAGTTGGGGCTTCCAAGTACCTAAAATTGGTGTACTGGCAAAAGCCTGTGGTTCAGGGGAGTGTGCCACTGGGTTCCCTGAGTGCAGCTAAAGTTCATGGAAGAATTTTTGCTTCTTTGTGTCACCTCCTTGCTTGGGTTGCCTGGAACCACCTCTTGGCCTGTCCAGAAGCATGAGTGTGGTGTATATATTTTTAAGCTTATAAAGCATGTGCCATGTTATCCTGAATTCAACTCGAGTAATAATTGTGCTGTTTGATGCAGGACCATAGGAATAAATTGTCATAACTTTTTTGGAGTAGAAACCTCCCAGTAATTTCTAAAAGGAATGACAGAGAAATTGGGATGTGCTGTTTAATGTTGCAACAGCCTTTGTATGGGTATCAGGTGATGTCCATTGCCCTGCAAAAATGAACATTTTCCTGATTTATAACCAAATCCACATGGAAACAAACCCCACCACCCCTGTTTTTAAATATGGTTGTCATTCTGTGTCGATTCTGTCATGAGTCCATCCAGCCTTTCCACAAACATGGACACAGAGTCCTTTCTGGATGGAGTACAGTGTTGTCAAATTCCGTACAAACAGCCTTAATGAGCGTGAGTCACTTCACTCTTGGAATTCATTCCTGCACTGCAAATGGACATAATTATGTGGCTAAACTGAAAGGAGCCACAAACAAAACAGAGCCATCAACCCAGTCCTGCAGGAAGCAGTGGCCTCCCAGCCTCGCTGTCACCGGCTTGTGGCAAAGGCCAGTGCTGTCTGAAGAGTCTTGGGAATATCATCTTGGGCTTTGCGTGCAAGGTGGGGCTGCCAGCTGTGTAGGAACACGGTGGTGAACCTGCACTCAGCCTACTTTTTCCCCCCAAGTGATGCCATAAGACTCTTCCAGTTTTTGGGATTCTGCCTTCCACATCCTTGCCGGGCTTGTTGTCCTTTATGGGAAACTTTGGAGGTGGCTGAGGCATTTTGAAGTCCAAATCCCATCTGTCGGTTCATTTGGTTTATCTGAGCCAGGGGTTGGGTTCTGATTGCAACCTCGGTGGTAGGACATGTTCTTCATGGAACAGAGGAATTGGGTGGATGTAATTTTGCTTTGGGTTGTTGTGTCCCTCCATTTGTGTACAGTGAGTGCTCTGTTTTTGCAAGGTCAGACTGTTTATGAATCATCAGGGTGGCATCAAAGTGCTCAGTGTGGATCGTGGGAGACCCTTGTGAGGTCATCTTTTGTGCTCATCTGATGAATAAATGCCAGGAGAGCAGAGGGCAGGTGTGAATAGGGAGCAAAAAGACTGGGAGAGCTGAAACACGGATTAAATACGGTGAGCTCTTCTCTGTGTGCAAAACAAGGTTCTGTTTTATACTCGAGGATCGTAAGCAAAAGGAGATTTGAAGCAGCCGAGCCCGGGGGTGCTGCTGGAGTGCAGGCTGTCTCCAAAGAGGCTTCCTCTCCCAAGCTCCTCCAGTGGCTTCAGAGGAGGCGAGGCCGGAGCGTGGCCTCTTTCCCTGCCTCACATCCCCATCCTGGCAGCAGCTCGAGTCATGTTACCCCGAGCTGGCAGCGGCAGCGGGAGGAGGGCAAAGAGGCGATTGTGCTCCCCCCTTCTCGCCAGCCCCTCTGCCAGCAGCGCATTCACAGCTCCACAATGGCACATTGTCCCGCCGGCATTGCGTGCTGCTCTTCGGATGGGGTGGGGAAAGGGGTCATTATTTTTTGTACAGTGGGAGCCAGCAATCTGGAACGAACTGCTTTAGAGAGTGCCCAAGTTGCCTTTCATTAGTACCAAAATAAGAAGTGCATTATGCGGCTAAAGGACTCCACGCTGCTTGTGTTGTGGAGTGGGCTTTTTTTCCGCTTTTGTTGGGTATTTTTACCAAGCAATAAAGGCTCAGGAAACCCTTTAAGGAACATTCAGCATTTTGTCGGGGGAGGATGTGCTACTAATGGGTGGTAATTATACCTTTGTTTTTGGGGTTTTTTCCCAAGGAAATTCGCAAATCTGACTTCTTTTTCTTTGGGAAGGCAGAAATCCCTTTGTGTGTGGTTAGATGGCTGGTCTGCTCCAGAGCGAGCCTGCAGATGCATTGTTTGGAACCAGAAGGGAGTGAAAGGTGGCAGCCCTAATTACCGAGCTGAGATGCCTCTAGAGACAAGTGAGGTGCCCACATGCCTGTACTGTGTTCTTAGGGAAATCAGCACACTCAGCTTCAGCAACACTTGGGAACATTCAATCAAAGCAGAGATATTCTACGGTTAGACCTTTTAGCAATCAGAAGGGGTAATCAGTATTGTGTGTTAAGGACACCACTGTTAGAAGCAGTGAGTAGACATGTCACATCCTGCTGTGTGCTGCGTTCCCATGTCAGCCAGGCTTTGGCTGGGATGCAAGGATTGTCCACACTGGGGTTTCCAGCTCCCAGACTTTCCTTTCTCTTAGAAGTGTGAAGAACTGATGTGGTACAGGGGACTTAGTGTTGCTCTGTTCCAGACATGTAAATCAAGTACCTGTGGGTTTTTCCCTCCCTTAAATTTTGGGGCTACTTGTGTGTTCACCATAGTTTTGACTAATCTTCCTAGCAGTGTGACTACCACATCTCTGGCTGTTGAGATTTGAGAGAAATTCTTCGACATAAGCAACACTTCAGATAGTTGTTTGTTGTGTGTCATTTTAAGAAATGCTGTAGTGCCATTTCACCAAGCTTTTATACGTGTTAATAAAAACACAAGTCTCCTAAATATCCAGAAGGGTGGTATGTTAATGGTTTGGGTTTTTCCCCTGTTGACAATACAGAGAGGTGTCAAAACCTTTTCCAGCTTTTAGGAGCCAGGTTGTGCTTTAGGGCAGAGCTGTGTGTTGAAGCTGCCCTGTTTTCTGTGCTGCCAGGAAGGGGCAGAGCACAAGGGAGTCTCTTCTTCTGACATGTTACATAAAGTAACATGCTCCTGCATGAGCTGCCAGATTATGGTTTGTACTTGCTCTGTTTTCTCTATATTCAGTTCTTTAGCTAACCCACAGCTGAATGTATAACTATTGCTGGCATTTGTTCAGGGGAGCCTTTTACTTTTGCTGTGCATTCATACATTTGTCTGTTCACGAGTGTAAACCAGGGGGACTCTGTGTGCACACATCAGCTCCTGCTGCCCCAGTCACCCTTAAACATTGACGCTTTCTTCCTGGCACACATTCCTTTTGTGTCTGGGTAAGGGAACCTGTTTCAACTCCAGGTGTCAGGTGTCACTGTTCTTGGCTCAGTGTTGAATACTTTCTGTGAGCACCTCGGTTCACTGCTCATTTCGTTGTTCTCCAGAGTGCTCCCATTGTGTGCCTGACTCCTTTCTTACCACAGCCCTCACAGGTATGCTTTGCTAGCTCCTGTCATGCCAGCAGAGGGTTTGTGCACACGGGTGCTGCAGGAGTGTGCTTTGGAGCAAACCTCCCCTGTTTCATGTTGCAAAGCAGGTTTGGCAGACCCAAATGGGATGAAACTAAATTTGGAGTTGTGCTCCAGGAGCATACCTAATGGGCCCCCACTGCTGGTAGGTGTTCATCCACAGTGCTGAAGCACAGCCCCTCTTCACCCCTGAGATACCTGAGAGCCAAACATCAGGTTTTCAGCACCAGCAGGGTCTCTGCACTGCAGATCTCCTCCTGGCATCCTCACTGCTGCTAATGTACAGGAAGCCAGGGATATCTTAAGCTTTTTCCTCCTGTTTTAAGTTATGGCATCCTGTGCTGGATTTCTGTAATAAGTGATCTTAATCTCACTGACAGAGCCTGTTTCTGCTTGCTGGCAGTATTAGACATAATCAACTTGCAGTCACTGGACTTTTAATTTATAGCTACTTCAGGATTTATGGTGCTTGACCTGTGCTTGCATGGGAAGGTAGAACTGGGAGAGATTTACCAGGTCTTTAGGTCCTAGATCCCCCAGTTTCATAAGCTTCATCCTAAAATCCTGTTCAAAGCCTTCTTAAATTCCTTTGATTCCCAGATTATCCTATGAAAGTGTTACATGCCCATTTCTCCATCCCAGCCTCACCTGGTGTTGAAGTTTATGGGTGTGTTGTCATGTGGCACTGACATCTGAACCATTCACGCCATAGGCAGAGATGGGGGGGAGAGATGGAAGTGCAGGGCGAAGTGGCCCTTGATTTTCCTTGATTTCGACTTCTTATTTTCCTTGAAAGGATTGTGTCTTTTGACAAAACATGGCAGTGAAATATTGAGTTGGAAATGCCATTGGATGGTTAGGTTCTCCTGACTGCCAGAGCTCAGCCAGGACCTATCCTATCAGGTGTTCTCCTTTGCCTTTGAAGGATGTGTGTCAGCTTGTGAACAAAAAAGCAGTGGGAAAAGGGTTTGTTGTCCTCTGTCTCCTTTGCTTCTCTGTCGGTGTGGAGGAGGGGCAGATCACTGTGAGAGGGATTATGATCTGGCACCCGTTGGAGTCATGAAGATGGCATTTGGCATTGTCTTTTCACAGATTTACATTGACATGGGATAATCCTCCAGGCTTTTTCTCCTTGCCTTCAAAAGTCCTTCCCTGAAGAAACCCAGTCCACCCCCCCAGCAGTTCTGGGAGCTCACCAGCCACTCTCATCTCCCTGTAAATGTGCTGTTTTCCCATGGGTTTAAAACTGCTTTTCTCCCCTCCGTTTGCCAGTATGAAATAATAGGATTGTTCCAGTGGGAAAGGAAATGTGTTTTGACACCATTGTGTCAGAGTGCCACTTTGAAGGTGATTTGTTTAACTTGCGCTAAGTTCCTGTTGGCGTTTCTTTGCAGTTATTATCATTTTGTAAACATTACAGAGCAGGCTGAGAGTGCCAACTGCTTTATGGCTTCTCTTAAATCAAACATGCAGTACAGCCCGTTCACAGGACCTAATCCTCTGTGCCCATGTTGTTTTGCATCTTTGGGACCAGGATCTGCAGAAAGAGTGAGTTTGGAATACAGAGCTGTAAGCTGTGCTCATCCTGGTGGAAGGGGAGGCCCCTGACACCTGGACTAACTCAGGTTGGCAGAGAAATGATTCCTTCTCCTTCCATGCAGATCTGCGGCTCTGAGTTGTTAAAAAATAATAATAAAATGAGGAGTTGGAGAATCCTGAGGTTTGTCTTACCCTACACACTACAGCTGCTAACCTCAGGTGTTATCTCAGAGTGAGAAAATCCTTATTTTTACATTTGTATCAATACTGTACATACTTAGTTTTATCCCCCGTAAACACACCCAGTTTACACCCATGTCTCTAGCAGGTGCTCGGGATCCCTAAGCACTCCTTCTCACACCCTGAGACTGAGCAGGCACAGTGCTGGGGGCAGTTCCCAGGCTGTCCTGTCCCCAGGAGCACCCGGAGCAGCAGTGCTGGACAAGCACTTTGCATAGTCCTTGCTCCTGGAGTGCCAGGGCTCCCTGTGGGAAGGTCAGAGCGTGTCCCTCTGTGTGCTGCTGCTACAAACACGATCCCATCACGAGAGCAGGACCAGCAAACAGAGACCATACATAAGCTGTGGAGCATCAAAGGGTTTACGAGGTGCCGCCTTTTCCACTGGGAGCGTGTCGTAAGGAATGACAGCAGGCAGGAGGAGGTTATTGCAGTTCTGGCTTTTTTAACAGCTGTCCCCATCTCTCTCCTTGTGGTGGTCAACCTTTCCAGCCAGATGAACCTTGCAGCCCCTTCCAGGAGCAGGGACACGCAATGCTCCCCCCTGTCCCCTCGAACTCATCACGCAAGGCTGGCAGCTTTGTACTTGCCTGTTCCGTCTACTGCTTCTGGGAAGTTTTGGACTGAGATATATTACAGGCTGCATAAATTCATTCTGCCTCCCCCCTGCTTTATGTCATATAATGGTGACAGAAAAAATGGCAGTAGGAAAAGGCTGCTATTGTTAAAATAATTAATCTGGCTGATAGCCTCTTCCTAAAGGGCCCTTGGGAAAGAGGACTGCCAAAAGTAGGCTGCAGGCTGGGTGAATTTGCATAGTGTGAAAGGTGGGACATTTAATAATAAATCTGTGTTTGTTATCTTGGCCTTTTACAATGAAATGGAAGTGCCGCCAGTGCTTTGACATACAGAGTAAATACCCTACAGTACTTACTAGGAACGTTAAAATACAAATGAAAAGCTGGGTATTGTGGAGTAAGTTTTAAAATGCTGAAAATCATGAGTTTCTCTGGTTCTGGTTTCTGGAACTCTTGAAGAGATTAGCATAAATTTGGCTACGTGAAGGATAAAGCCTGTTGTTAAAAGTGGTGGCAGTGAATCCAGCACAGCATAAATTTAATAATCTGCTTCTGCTAGTTTTCATCTTTTTCACAATGTTTCCTTGACAGAATTATCTGCTCTGAATTTAAGTCCAAATCGTCTCCTTGCATGGATTTTACGTCTGTCACTGGTTTTTGAGCATAAGCGGCCCTTTAGAAAGGTACCCAGACTTCATGTAAAGGTGCTCAGTGGTGCCGTATCCATCGTGTCTCAGGGATGTGACTAAGTGCTCCTGTACATTCAGTATCCTGTGAATACAGGCCTCATCTCTGGATAAATGCTAATTAATGATTCTGTTATGTAATTAGAAGTTATTCTTTACCAGGAGCTGGGCTAGTCAGTTTAATGGCTTTTGTATCTAACAGGCGACATATTCCAAGCAATGAAAGTTTATAGTTTTAAAAGGCAGCATTGCTGAGCTGGGTTAATGTGCCTAATGTAACCTGCAAATGTCATGCAGCAGTGCAGTGTCTTGTTTTCCTGCAAAGGAAGCAACAGGATGGTGACTGCCAGCAGCACATCAGCTGTCAGCCAGGGAAAGGTGAGCTTTTGGGATGCACAAAGATAGTGCTTGAGTGGGAGATGCTGGGAAATACTTTTCCCTCTCCTCTTGTCTTCTGAACTTACTGTCCCTGACTGCTGTAGGGACGAGCCAGGCCTGCTGACTCAGCCCAGCTGCTTGAGCACAGCTTAGCTTACATGTGGGATCTGTAGCGCAGGGTTTAGCGGGGAGGGCTGGAATGCAGGTTTTGGGGCAGTATTGCTGTGCCCAGAGAGCTTGCAGCATTGCTCTCTGCTTGCCTGCTTGTTTCTTTCCTTACTGTGACTTTCTCAGCCTTTGCCTATCCCCTTGTCCCTGTAATTGTCCAGCACGTTGTAATTCTCTTGTCATTATTTAGAATCAATGCCTTTCCATATTTACATATGTCTGTGGTTCCCTGCCCTGCTGCATTGGCAGATGCTCAGGGGCAAATCTTCAGCAGGTAAAAATAGAGCTCCCTGCAATGGTGATAATTTACACCAGCTGACAATTGGCCACTCGTGCTCTATCTTAAAATATCAGCCTCTAAGAAGCAATTTGTTACTTAATGAAGAAAACTCTCCAAAACACCTATTTCTCGTTTCCAACCCCCATGAGCATGGTTGGGTGTTCTTTTTCCTTTTTAGACTAGGCTTTGTTTTTAGTAGAGGCAGTGTTGTATAATCTGGACTATAACACATGTCCATGAAAGTGTCTTAGAAATATGCATTTTATTTCTTCTTAAAATATTTTTGAGAAAAACATTCTGTATTTTGCTACAAGATATGTAAATGCTCCCTACCTGCCAAATCTTTCTGTTTGGGAAGTATCCCTTCCATATTTTGGCAGGGTAAGTGTAGTTCTCCCCAGACATTTCAAAAGTCTTCTCTGAAACCAACCTGTCTTTCTAACTCCAAATGTGTTCTCCATTTTAAAAAGTTGCTGGCGGGGTATTTTTGTATTGCAGCATCTGATCATAGAAATTAATGGATAAAAATACAACTTCTCTATTTTTATAAGCCTTTAGTATTAAGGACCCCGTCTTCCATGGCTGGAGAATCATTCTTCCATCCCTCATGGTGGTGCTGGAGCAGGGGGAGGGATCCCTGCTTGTGCTGCTGGCCAGTCTGGACCTTGGGATGTGGCATGTCATGACTAACCAAGGACTGGAGAAGGGCCAGTCACCACTGGATTTGATGTACTGAGGTTGTTTGGTTTGGAGGAGCCAAACAAGTCTGACTTACGGAGAATTTTAATTCTTTGTTGAGTCTGAGGTTGGTCATACAGCTTAGAGAAGCTGTTGGACAGTGATTTTTGTGTCCAGTGTTAGTCTCAGATTTTCCCAGGGTTTTTTAAGTCCCAAATATCTGCGTGGTTCCTCTCCCTGTCATGTCACTGTGTATGTGCTGTGGTTCCTCCTTGTTCATATGTGTTCAAATCTACCCCACACTTCTTTGTGGAGAAAAAACACCTATTTTTACTCTCTTCTTTAAAGGGCAAAACATTTTTCTAGTGCTGCTGCTTTAATTTCTTAAACGTTGTTTGGGGAAGTTGTAAGGAGTGGGAAGAGTTCAGTTTTGATGTTTAAAGTAACACAGACCCCTGAGGCTGATCTGAAAATGCTCCAAGTTTTATACTCCACAGACTCTGCAGCGGGGTTCCTGGGAACGCCCAAGCTCTGTATTAACTTGTTATCTGTATAAATATGAAACCATCATGTGCTTCTTTTAATACCTGGATTGCATGGTCACATCAAACATCTTTAAAAAATACAGAGTTCTATTTTAGGTAGGAAAGCTGTAGAGAGAAGGAGATGGGGAGATTTGGTCCTGTTCAGGATGCTGTTACTGCATTAGATGAAGTCTGGCTTCTTGCATAATGCATTAGAACTGACAGGCTTTGCACTTCATTCCAAAGCACCTAAATTGTATTTCAATGGCCCCATGGAGATAGAAGAGTTTCTGAAGTGGGCAACCGTGCATTGGTTTTGTTACAGTTTAATTTTGGCATTTTCTGGGGAGGTTTTTGTTCAGTTTGGTGGTTTTTTTCCCTTTCTTTTTCCGTTCCCCCACAGCAGTGAGTTGCATCCCTTCATCAAAAGAAAAGGAAAAAAAGCAAGAGCAAATGCAAGTATCTCAGTGCTGCACTTCCCATGTGAGCGATTCAAAGAGGCTGATGCTTTCTCAGCATTAGCTCTGTAGGAGCAATACTGGGAATTGTGCTGCTGAGATAAGAAAGGAGAGGAAGTTGTTATTGCTTCTGAGTGCGATCACTGACAACTGAGCCTTGTGTTCCTTTCTGACTGTTACTGCTTGTTCCAACTCATTCAGACCTACTTAGTAACCACAGTTCATCCTAACAGATACCCAGATATCAGAGCATGCAGCAGCTGATGAGCTGACAGTGCAAACCTTACCTTGGAGCCTTCTTGTATTAACTGTTACTCTTCAGATTGAACATGCAGGTGGGAATCTGTTTGTTTGTTTTAAAAGCTTCCGAGGTTGATTTCTTCATTTTATGCAAATGTTTCAAACTGTAGTTAATGCAGATTGTTCACACAATGAGCTGCAGAGCCTGTGACTTACTGGAAATTATTAGAAATTAGAAACAGAAGAGCCCTATTGCAAAGAACTGCAGCTTGGACAGCCTTTCTTCCTAGCTCTGACAACTGCCCAAGGACTGTCTGATTACAGGAGGAAAAGGTGAAATTACAAAACCAGAATGCCTCTAAATGTTCACACTCTCATATGAGGTCAGCTACAAGCAATTGTTTCAATACTATTTTTTTGCACTCTGAGGTGAGGAGAAACCCTCTAGGAAAGACTGTGTGTCTGTCCTCTCCTTTTCCTTCTTTCTTACCCTGGCCAGAATTTGCATCCAGCTGGGTTTTCTGCACCAGGTTATGTAATTTGTTGCCAGTTTTCATGCAAGTGGAAAACTACTTAAAGGCTTTGCTTTATTGAAGGATACAGATATCTTCTGGTCTGATGATCTGATCTCAAAGGAAACAGAGAGACCAGTCCCTAAGGTCTGGATCCTGTCCCCACGTGCAATGCCAGTGTGCATCAACAGCCCCAGTATCAGCTTGGTGGTCAGGCAGGTGGGTTGGGAATTGGGTTGTTGTGGAGTGAGCACAGGCAGAAGTTGTATCTGACAATGCCATCTTGGTGTATTCTGCCAGGCATCATTAGCATGCCAGCTGGGAGGCAGATGGGAGCATTAATGGGTAGCACACAGCCAGCCAGCAAAGCAGCAGCAGCTTCTCAATGGAAAATGACAATATAGAAAGCACTTTTGTCTGAGTTGTCCGGTGTATGACAATGTCTGACAGAGCAGGCAAGACATGATGTCATTTTCCCTGGAGAAGACAATTGCAAAGTGCTCTGCATCTCCTGCATTCGGTATCTCCTCTGCTAAATGCTTTTGTTGCAGCACCCTATTTGTGTCAGTTCCTTGGCAGTATAATTCTGAGAACAGGGTAAATTCCAAGCGTTTAAATGAAAATGCTTTTGGTTTTGTTGGGGTTCTTTTTGTCTTCCAGGGAATACATATGGTTTTCTTTAATTGATGCTGAACAAATCAACATTTAGGTATTAGTGTACCAATAAATGTCTATGTCTGTTCTCCTCTTTCAGGTATGCGTTCATAAATTGTCTAACTAGGCATGTTAATTCATACATTCAGTATGTGCAAAACCTCACAGAGTCAAAGAAATGGGTAGTTTTGCAGTCTGTTGAAAATAAATGCAAGTGGATGCCTGGCTGTGTATGCAAATGAGCTGCCAAGTACATGTCACCCAGACAATTTTCCTCAGTGGTTTTTTTTTTTTTTTTTTTTGTCTGATGGGTAGTATAAATGATCATATTCTGAGCCTAAAAGCTGATGAGAAATGATTGAAAATGGATTCTCTAAAGATTAGCAGTGGTTGAAATATTGGAATTAAAGAATTATTTAATGAAATTCTTCTTTTTCATCGGTGCTATCTACATTTCTTCACCCTCTGATTGTCAGATTAACACTTGTCCCCAGGTCAGCACCAGTTACGAATGGGAGTAAATAACTACCCAGCAGTGTCATCAGTGTGTGGAACCCACACTTTTCAAATCACATTCAGATGGGAACATCCAATATCAATACCATGTTTGCTCTTAGGGCTCTAGTGCCAAATCAGTTTAAAGCTATGCTACCAAATTAAAACTGGAAGTCACTACCAAATCTAAAATGATGGATTTGCATCTTGTGAAGTGTTGCACAGACAGAACTGTGCTGCAGGTGAGATTGTGTAACTGGGCATGTGCATCTTGTCTTAGCATTGCAGATAAATGTGCCTGTATGGAGAGAACCTGCCATTTCAGTACTGCATGGTCCATGTCTCACCTGCTGCACCAAGTATGGAAATGATCTCTAAATGTGGCTGGCTGATTTTAGGACTCAACTTCCTGCTGGTGGCCCTTCTCTCTCCCAGTGAGGAGGAGTCAGGCAGGGACCTAGGATAAGGAATTTGCATCAACCACAGCTGGCAGCCACAGTTATGCAGAATGCAGCTGCAAACCTCTCTTTGATAAGTGTTGGGCTGGTTGAGCCCAGCTCACTGCAACAGCAGGACTCAAAAACTGCTTGCTGCACTATATAGGACTGTTCAAGTTGTTTTCTCTGTATCTGTTTTTTTTTTGGTGGGAATAATTGTCACTTCCTTGTCTTTTCTGTGCTGGTTTGTGTTGTTACTGACCACTTTCCTAACACCGTTTTACTTTCCAAGCTGGAGAATTCCAGCCTTAGGGTTATTTGCCTGTCCCAGGCTTTTCCTTCTTGATGTAGTGGGGAATCTTGACATTTTAGTCTTTAATTACTTAATCTCTTGATTTTTATATGCATCATCTTTGTGTCTTGATCTTTCAGTTTGACAGTGATTTGAGTTTTCCCCTTGAGAAAGGAAAACCATTCATTTGCCTTGTGACTATCAAAAATGTGACTTAGTGATAACACAAAAGGGGAACTTACTGGAAGAAAGGTTGCAACTTTCTTTCAAGATTCTTTCATTTGTATTTTATTATTGATATTAAACGGTGTCACAAATTATACTGCAACCTTCTTTTCTTGCCCACACAGAGTGTTTAATCAAAGAAAAGAAAATGTCAGTGGCTCTGTGAAAGCGTGTGTATGTATTTGTCAGAACACTACAGCAGAGTGGTGTTATGCTGAGGACCCAGGCAGGGTGGTAATTATTCTCTCAGCAGTTTAAGACTGTACCTGTTCCCTGCATTTTAAGTGCCTGCTGGAGAACAAGGCACCGCAAATTGATTAAGTATTAATTGTGACGTTGACAATTTCTGCGGCCCATTGTTGAGCTGCGCTGATCCGTAACCTGCATTCAACCGGGGCGGTGCAGCTGCTGGGGGTGCAGCACAGTGGCGTGAGGCGGCTCTGTCTGCGGAGCCCGTCTGCACATGTATGGGAAGACACACTCCTGCCTTCAAGGGTGCGTGAGACACCCGGGCAGGGATTGCTGGGAAAGAACCACCTCAGTGTGTGTTTGTTTGTGCAGGGCCGGCGGGAGCAGCCCCCGGGCCGGGCTGTGCCGGAGCCCCCCGGGGCGGCCAGAGGGGCCAGGGCAGAGACAGCCCAAGGCAGGGGCTCCCCACGCGGTCCCGGCTCTGCCACAGCGCTCGGGGCTCCGCGCTCTGCCGCTCCCTCTCCCTGCTCCTCCTCTCTGCCCGCTCCCTCTGCCCCCTCGCTTTGCTCCTGTCCCCGGGGCTGGGCGGCCGAACCCGCAGGGATTGGGCTCTGGCCGAGTGCTGTGGGTCGGTGTGTGCTGGGCAGCGCTGTGGGGAGTGTTCCGTCTGCATCGTGTGGTGCCCTTTGGGACTTTGGCCAAGATCCCTTATTTCCCCCCTAAATTATCAGTAGAGGTGCCTCTTGGGAGCAAGGGTGTCACTTATTCCCTTGATGCAATCTCGAGGTATTGAAGAACCCTATATACATACATATTTTAAGGTAAAGCTCCTGGCTGATGCTGTGAGGTTGTGGCCCCAGGGCTGGGATGTTACAGTGGGTGCCGTGGGAAATCGTTCGTGTTAGTTCTGCACACGAAAGGAGCAGTGAGGTCGAATGAATGTTTCCAGACAAAAGGATTTATCTTACAGGTGAGTGGAATTTTTGTGGGTGAAGCCTTGACAGCAGGATAGTATTTTGATTCAGAATATGGGTCAGCGCAAAGCTTATGCAACAACAATATGGAGACTGCCACAGCCCATCTCCTGCGCACTCTGAGATGCTTTTTAAACCATTTCTCTCCTTACTGACACACACTTTAATCAGTAAAGAATGTGAGCAGGGTTTGTGCTGTATTTACAGATCTCCGCAGTGTCTTACTGTGTGCTTAACATACCAGAAGTCAAGTCACACCCTAAAGGACATAGTTGCTACTTCAGGTAAAGCACCACAACCTTCTCAGCCTTCTGTAGCTACAGCCTGCACGGGGTGCTCTGTGCTGCAGGGGCACTCATCTCCTGTTAGTTGTGGCAGTTCTGCACCTTCTTGGC
The DNA here is from genome assembly GCA_013400415.1 of Scytalopus superciliaris. Lineage (NCBI taxonomy): Eukaryota > Metazoa > Chordata > Aves > Passeriformes > Rhinocryptidae > Scytalopus > Scytalopus superciliaris. Next base: position 3,169,534 of record VXBX01008695.1, on the reverse strand, counting down.
TATTGCAGTGAAGGGCATGACACAGACACTGGGTCTCCTCTCTGCTGCATCACAGCTGGGTCCCTTTAGGCAGTCCAGGTCTGTGTGGTGAGCGACTTACTCCTCCACTGTGGTTGCTGTCGAGCAGAGGCCATATCAGCTGGTGTAAAAGTATCCATCCATCCATCACTAAGCCCTCATGCCCAGGCTCTCCGAGAGTATTTTGGATTAATTTTTGCCTTGTACTTTTCAGGAGTTGGCAGAGTGCATATTTAAACCGTAGCAATCATCGGTAATCAGTTTACTATAGATTTTAATGGATGTTAATACGGTTTTCCCTCCAAGTGGAATAAAAATTGCTCCTAATTTGATTTTGCCGTCAAAAAAGCTTTCCTATGCTTTGATTTTATTTTGTGTGTTTTTAATCACTTCCCATCTCAGAGCACATAATTTTGCATTAATATACTATTGGGGAACTTGTTCTGGACTAAAAATATTAGTTGTTTTAATACTGAAGTGTTTCACTTGGTGTATTTCCACCACTGGAGATTAAACCATTTCTCCAGTTCTGGCATGTTTCATACTTGGAAAGGACTTACCTCAAGCTGTTCTTCCTGTTTGCTTTGTCATGGATATTTGTATAACATATCTGATTATACTGTATTTCTTGTCACATCGTGTTTTCCATTGGAAAGGAAGCCATCATTTATCTTCATAAGCGATATTATCCTTCTTTGTGCTCGCTAACTTTTCTCTCTGCTTTTAATCTGCTGTTCATCACTGAAACATATTCTTCAATTCTCAGTAATCACCTATTCATGGCTCATCAGTCTAGTGGTCATTATTTTTTAATATTATTAATATGAATTTGATGTTACATCGATTCATCAACAGCTGGTTAAAAGTGATTCATTTCCACTGTTTAAACAGCATTTCCCAGACTTGCTGTGTTTGAGTTCAGTGAATTCTTTGTGTGTGTTTCTCTGTGTTTAGAACTGCTCTATCACAGCAGCTGCTCCTCAAAAAGGTCCGTCATTGCTATTAACTAATTACAAAGAGCCATAAATACTCCAAGTGCTGCTCTTGGCACATGGTAGCTGATGGTTATTTTTTCGTCACTTAAGGCCAGTGCCCCTGTGAATTCTTGTACGTGATTATACTTTGCACAGCTTCTCCAGTGCCTACTTATAACCTGTGAAAATTAATACTCCATTCAATAACTAAAATCCTCCTTTCTGGGATATGATTTTTCACAGGTCAGTACTGAAGTCGTCACTGAAGCTCTGTTGTAATCTCAGCTGGTACAGATAAAACGCAGCTTCTGATTTAAAAAAGGAAAATAAGCTGTTCTTCCTTTTTCTTATCACCTCTTTTTTTATTTGACTAAAACTACTCGCTGTCATCCCATGTTTTCACCTATGTAAATATTTGTTTTGCAGTGTGTTATATATAATCCTTTCCTAGTTCCCCTCTTCCCCACAACAGAGTTCTCTTCCCACACCTCTGGCAGGGATTTTATAAGGCCCCAGCCCAGGGATATGGGGTAGTTCTTGAAGATGGTCTGTCTGGGATGTCAGTCTCCAGCATGGCTGAGGCCGGGTACCTGCATCCTACAGCATCCCTGGGGCAGGGGTGGATGGCCCCAGGCCAGGCAGAAATGGGGCTGTGGGACACAGGGAAAGAATATTAAAGTAGTCATTTAAATACCCTGCTTTGCTTCTGCCTTACCAAAACCCTCATCAAATCAACTAAATAAAAATGAAACCTTAGTTTTGGCAAAGCAAGATGGTGCTTTTATTGAATGTGGGCCTAAGAGAGTGTTCCCGGGAGCTAAGAAACATGAGAATATCTGCAAATGAAAGTGTGATTTGGGAACCCAATTAGATAACGAAGTTGCTCGCTTATTGACTTGTCTTAATTGAACCAAATGGTTTTCCTACTGTGCTTCCCATATTGCAGTGTACTTTCTACTTGGAATTTTCAGGCCTCTGCATTTTTCTTTGTTCTTGAGGTGGTTGTAGGACAAAGGGCCCTCATCAACTGCAAGCCTGACAATGAACTGGTTTTATTGCAGATGCTGAGTTACTGGTCAGAAGTCTTTTGTAAGCTCAGCCTAATCAGGGGCCGAGGCATTAACACGTAATCAGGTGTTTGGTGTGGTGTAGTGAATGTAACCTTTGTCCCTGACTGTGCTAAATGTAGGGAGAGGATGAGGAGGAGACTGAGGGGGCAGTGTGTTTGTTTGCAGCCTGGACGGACTTGCTGATAAACATGAAGTGCGTCCAACTTTTCTATTGGTGTGTATAGAATAGCTTAGAAATGGCAGCATAAGCTGTAAATTAAAGACAGTTTTTAAAAAAGCTGGTTTAGAGGTAGCAGTGCATGCTATGGTAAGCCTGAATTAGCCTTACTTTCTAGACTGATATTGGTGGATTATGCATTAATGGCTCAGTCCTACAAGCTACTGAGCAAATCTGGCTTTATCCACTTAGGGTTAGGCTCTGCTTTACCATGGGCACAGTCTCCAGAAGAGCACTGCTGTTTGCACACTCATGTGTGAGCTTCTGGAGAGGTGGTTTTTTGAGCTGTGTCCTCTTCCTGGCATGTCTTGTGATTCTCAAAGTCTCTCTTAGTGGCTGTGGTTGAATCCTGCCCTTGCCAGGGCTTTGTAGTCCCTTCTCTTCAGTCTGTCTCTCCTGCTGCACTGAGCTCACAGGCAGCCACTTCAGCCCAGTGTGGGGTCACTGAGACCAGACAGTGGCCAGTCTTCTTTAGGCTGTTGGTATCTCTGTCCTCAAAGGCTCATGTGACACTGCAGTGCTCATCGTTTTGTACTGCCCAAGATTATATAAATGAGATATATGTGTATGTATATGTATATATATATATATGGTATTAACTGAGCGGCTTGACTGGACGACTTAATCTTCCAAATAAACATAGGACCCACAGGGTGTATTTCAGTAGAGACAGTGCATGAGGCACCTGTGTGGGATGCCTTCAGCCACAGGAGCAGTGCTGTCAGCAAAGGCTTGGTTCTGCCTAGGATAGCTCCCCAGCTCTTGTGAGGTGCAGCACAAATCTTTGCTGTTGGAGTTTGTGTTCGATGCTTCTTGCTTTGCTTATCGTGTATGAGGAGAAAAATTACTCCTTTCTCACCCCCCTGTTTATTCAGTTTGCTTTTAGTTTGGCTCTCCTTTAACATCACTGCCCTCTGTCCACATCTGCAAGTGCCCTGACCCAGCTGAGGGTCCAGGAGGTGGGTGGTTCCCCCTTGTTCTGTGGGGCTGAGGTTCTCTCTGTGTGTGCCAGAACGGTGTCCATCACCTTTGCAAACAGCACAGCAGTGCTCAGTTCATGGTGCATTAAACAATAAAATGTTGAGACCCTGCCTGGGGAGGTTCCTCAGAGATGTGCAGGGTGCAGGAGAGGGATGCAGGGCTGGTGAAGAAGCTGAGTGTGGGTGGTGAAGCTGTTTCAGGTGTTAATCCTGGATCTCTGGCACCTCTGGAGATGCTGAATATCCTCACCTTGGCAGGATGCTCAATAAAAGCATTTACTGGAGAATAAAACATCATCAGCTTAGGAGAGGGGGTGAGCTGGTCTAACTCCTTCCCACCCCCCATTTTTGTAGCTGGCAATTGGTAAGCCCATTGTATAAAAAAAAGGGAAAAGGTGACTTTGAAACGAAACTCTGTCTTTTTTTCCTGAGCCCTTCCTGGAGGCCCCCAAATACTCACCATTCTGCCGGGGGAATCCAGCACAGCCTCCTCCAAGCAAGGCTGGGCCCACACAGCCTCCCCCAGCAAGGCTGGCATCCTGGGGCCACACAATAAGGTCCTCCCCTGCACAACCTGGGGCATTATTTTGGCACAAGAATCCCAAAGTGGCAACCCAGGGGGAAGAAGAATTCAAATTCCAACTTCCCACACAGCAATACAGAGACTTACCACTGAGTCACCAAAGCTGCTTAAGAATATCTTTATAATACTTCTTGAAAACAGCATTCCTACCAGTGAAACTGTGCAGTGCTCAGGCTTTATAAAATTCAGTTCCCTGTTTAAAGTGTCCACTTACAGCTGCCTTTTCCTTACTCAATTTAAGGGATACCTTGTATCTCCAGTAAAAGGGTTTTCAGACCAGAGAAGTAATTTGGATGGAAGTTCATTTGTTGGATCAGGTTGAATTCCAGCTTCAGATGCTTGAGAAGATTTGAGTTGCAACTCTGAGGTGCAAAAAGGCCCTGTGTAACCAGAGGATCTTTAGTGCATACGGTGTTTGGAGGAGAAAAAATACCAGTGCCAGTATTTTGTTTGCATCTAAAGTAGAGAAATCACAACATACATTCTGCCTCATCCTGTTATTACTGAATAGTCACAATATTGTAATGAGTTCTGCAGGAACTAAAGGCTACTTAAAATTTCCCAGGACTCATGTTGTAGCTCTTAGGAACAGTTCATTGATATGTTTATTTATTTTTAAGGCATGTATCTCTGACTATTGGAATACATAAAACAGGCTTCTTTGTCTTAAGCCCTGGTGCACAAAATATTGAGGCAGCTTTGGAGATGTGCATTGTCAGTACAAGTCAGTGTCACCATACAAAGAAAACCAAGAAAGAAAGGAGTGTGTGGGGAAAAAGGAAACATCAAGGAATATTTTGACTCAAAACATGAAGTATCAGTGTTTTAGGATTTGGGGGGGGGGTGGGGTGTGTTTAACTGTAGGTACTACTAGTGCCAACTTTGCTTGCTAGAAAAGCCATTGCATGTGCCCAGTCTTAGAACACTTCAGTCGGGGACAGACCTCGAAGTTAATGGAGTGCAGCTGTTCCCCCAGCACTGCCAGGCCACTGCTAACCCATGGCACAAAGTGCCACAGGTACACATTGAATCCCTCCAAGGATGGTGGCTCCACCACTTCCCTGGACAGCCCGTTCCAGTGCTTGACAAGCCTTTCTTCTGTTAATTGCTAAGTGAAGTTAATTTTGCCTTACACGAGTGACCTTTAAATCGGAGGACAAAGACATCCAGGATTTGCATTCCACTTAGAACGGGATTCATTGAATTAGACCTAGACCTAATTGCACTATGAATTGCAAAATACAGTGCTGTCTATGAGATGCTTTCATATTGTGGCCTTGTTATAATAAGGTGCTAATGGCACAGTGCATTGAATTGATCTTGGTAATTATGTTTTTACTGCTTCACAGCATCTTGCTGACTTTTTAGGCGAGGCAAGGAGAGCTAATAATGAATAAATTTAAACTGTGTAATAAGAATTACATTGTTCTAGTATGCCATTTGTACCTAAATTGGAAAAATTGGAGATTTGTGATATTTAGTTCCTTTCACCCCATGTTTTCATAGCATCTTTCACTGCATTGTGTAAGTCCCTCTAAATCCCTAACAATGATCCCTAACTTTCCCAGGTACCATCTTTGCAGAAAAAAAATGGAAGGACAATGTGTTGTTAAAGCTAGGTTTCAGATAACTCAATTTATTTATAAAAAGATACTGTATCCACATATCCTTGGATTGTAGGAATCACTCCCAGATGGACAGAAGGCGGGGCAGCTGCAGATGTGACGGAGCTCTTCTGAGTGGGTTTCATTTGGTCTCTTACTCCAAGACGTTGGACAAATTCTTTCTTGTTTCCTATTTTGGTGGGACACCCCTGTGGGCTTTCATGTTTTGGATATGGAGATGACCTGTCTGAAGAGCAATGTCTGAGATTTGCAGAGGAACCCAAGGATTTTACCTGCTGAATTCCACTGAGACTGTGATGGAAGTTGACTTCCCAAGTCATTAATTCTTAATTCTTTATCATGTCTGTGTTTTGTTACCAAACAAAGAAGTTGGAGGTTGTGTAGGTCACAAAGCAAGTTTGAAAACTAGGAAGTGTCAGATTTAAGTTGCTTGTTTAGCCATGATGCTGACATTCTTCAGAGAAGTAAAATGAGGGTTATTTTAGCACTTCATAATTTAACTGAATCTCACTGAGATTCCATAGAAAAAGTGTGAAACATTTCTGAGCCTTGAGGAACATTTCCTTGCTTTCTACAAGAAGGTTTATGCAAGTCATGGAGAGCATCAGTACCTGGAGTGGATTCCTGTAATTCACAAAATAGGCTCCTCCTCTAATTGGAGAGATTCTGGGCTGGGCCTTCATGGTCTGGCTACATCTGTAATGCTGGAAGAGCTGGATTTTGCAGTAGCTAAATCCAGAGAAAACTGTTAGCATTTTACATGATGAAAGGTTTTAGGTTACTCTCAAAATTTACATTAAAACATTGAAACGGGTTGAACTGTGAGGCAGCAAAGCCAGGTCCTTTGTGGGATGGAGTTAATGAGTCCCCCTTGATTTCAGGGGTTATACTGTCATTTGTAATACCTGAGGGATTCTAGCCTGAAGTTTTTAGTTGGCAAACTGGAATTTTTCCTTACCTTTGTCTGGTCAAGGGCTTTAATCTTCATGAGGCTGTAAAGCAGTGAGTGTGTGAGAAAGGGGAACTGGGAACAGGGTGCTGGTAATGCAGGGAGTATCTGTAACTGGATTCACTATAGCACTGCTCTTATCCTCGAGGGTCTGCAAGCTTGGGAATCTCTAAACTCTTTAAGTAATTGTCCTTCAAACTGTAAAATAATTAGTTGTCTTGTTGAAGTCTTGTCTGTGTAGCTCTTCTTTTTGTGGGGGTTATTTTTCCTGTTGCAGAGGGAAAGGTCGGTGTTCTCCCCTTTAGGGGTTTCCTGCGCTGACTGTGATTTTGTGTGTGTGGGAGTGGGAGGTGGGGACGGGGTTGGCCCCGGCCGGGACTGGCATGCCCAGCTGTAGCATCAGGACCGTGTTACTTGGAAGTGTTGAAATGCCTGGCAAACAGGATTCTCTCTTTCCCCAGGAAGTTTTCTTGTAGATGTTTTAGATTTATTAACTAAAAAAACCCAAACCCTAAAATCCATCAACATAAAGGTGACAGTTCTCCAAGGCAGAATGAGAATTACAAAACCACTTCCACCGTGGAGAAAGTTTATCTTAATGGGAAAGTGCCACTTCCAACCCAGGCTAACAAAAATAAATGTGTTTTATTTATTTATTTCGTACAAAAGGATCCAGAATCCTCTTTTGCTGGGTTAAGGCCATAAGACACATGGGCCTCACTGCTGTTTTGGCTCCTGCCTTTATTTTCTTTTGAGCCAAGTTTCTTTATTAAGGCCAATTAAAGATGGAACTTAGTATTTGGACTCCTGTTCTTCAATTAAACAAAACAAAATAGATTTGTAGAAGAGGATGAGACAGAATATCCCTGAGACAATGGAGCGAGGAGAAGGGAATTATGTAATTGCATGGTTCTCTTGTGCTTTTGCTACATGGTTTAAATACTAAATTTGCAGTTCTGGCTCACTTCGAATAGCAAAATACTAATAGTGGCAAAGGTGCATGTCACATTTTTCCAGAATACAGTGTTACAGCAGAGGGGCAAAGCCGAGTTTCCCTTTGTTTAATAACCTTAGTGAACTTTTGTGGAGGGGAATGAAGTCAGTGACAACAAGAAATGATAAATACTTTTAAAAACTGAGGAAATGAACTGCCACTTTATTTTAAGATACAACCTTACGTGCAATATAGAAATATTAAAATTGGGAAGGAGATGCAGTAATTTTTTTGAGGGAAGTGATGAACCCTGCCGAGGTAGTTTGGAAACCATCAGTATTTTATAAGAAAACTTCAGATAGCTAATTTGAAGCCTTTTATGTGCTTGTTTCAAACCGGGATGGTGCCACTGAATTTTGTTACACTGCCTCGCTGTAGATCCTCCAAGAGGTTCTGTTGGTAATGGGTGTTTTTTCATCTCATTCACCATATGCTCCTGCTTTGCAGTTGCTGGTTCAGCTGTATTTTGGACTTCACATGGATCTGTTGCTCAGAAGGTCCTTCAGCACAGAGCCTTTCTAAGTAAATGAACTTAGAGCTGGCAGTCTTGACAGCAGTTTTCAGCTGGGATGTGCAGAGTAGGAATGGTTTAGAGTGGTTTAACTTGACTCTCATGCTCAGCATTGTGTTGCTCCTTGTGCTGCCTTACCCCTCTGTCTTCCTAAAAACTGCCTGGTCTGCTCATCTATTTGCTGTAGTTCAAATAATCTGTACATTATTCTTTGTAAAACTCTTGTGTCTCTGCAAAATGACTCCTTCAAGCTGTTGCCATAACCCTTTGAGAATTAAATTAGTCTTGGTTAGGCAGTTCTGCACTGAAGAGGGGAATGGCTTGCTTGAAATAAAGGGGAGAAGCTTTATTCTGAATTACTGAGGCTTAAAACCTGAACTTCTCCCCAAAGTTTGAAACTGTCTTCTCATTTCCTGCACGAGGGAAATAAATTCCTGGACTTTGTCAGCTCAGTGAAGTTTTAATTTTGAAGGTATTTATGTTGATGGGGTATTTTGGCAAGCTGGGGGCTGTTTGGCATCAGCTGGTACTGCTGTGAGCCCTTTGGAAAGATAAGTACCAAAATATGAAGTAGTCACTGCCCTCCAGGCCAGTGACTCGGGGAGAGGAGCTTTCCTGGCTGTACCCAGCTTGGTGTGGGACACCACATCTCTTCATGGTCTCTCCTAACTAGCAGCTCTCACCATGGGCACTGACCCAGAACTCCAAAGGTCTAAATTCCATGCAGATACCAACTCTTCGTTCCAGATGCCTCTCAAACAATGTATTTTCTTTTATTTTCCCTGCATTGTTTATCCCCCTCTATGGGATGCAGATTTTGATAAAGCATTGCTGTCAAACGTGATGGTTTGGCTTAGTTTGGCAGTAATTTCTTGCATTCAGGTTTCTAATTTAAAGATCATAATTACAGAAAATAAGGTAATTTCTTGGGTTTGTGTAGGCAACAAGAAGCATCTTGCTGATGGGTTTTTTGCTACCTTCAAAATTTATTATTTATGAATTCTAAACTCTTTTCTTTTTTTATTACTACTAATAGAGCTCAGTAAGGCTGTACTTTGGGCTTCTTTTTCCACTCAGAGCAATTTACTTTTATTCTTACAATTAATGCAGAGGCTGTCGAGGAGCTGGGGAAGATGAATATTTTATTTTTCGAAACCCAGAGTCACTGCTATCGGAAGATGCAAGAAAGCATAACTTACACCATGTCTTTATGCTTCCTTATTAAGAATGCTATCCATTTGCAGGCAGCTTTTGTTACTGAAAATCCTGCATCCCTCTAAGCAGGGCAGTTTGTGATTTCCTCTCTCCCTTTCTGAACTCAGCCGTGGGCAGAGGTTACGTAGCTGTAGTTGGTGAGGGCTCTCAGGGTGGTCCAGTAAGTTACATGACAAATGAATTCTGCTTTTTTAATCCCTTTGTGCTGAAGCGTTTGAACATTTGGAGCTTGTGGGAAATGGCCCCACGTTGCTGACAAAGCAGAATCAACAGGTCTTCAGTGGGGTCTTTTGGTATTTGTTTGCCAGGGAGATGAGCAGCCCTGACACCAGCAGGGCTGTGTTGAGTTATTGTGGCTGAACGTCTGGCCCTGGTCAGTACTTTGTGCCCACAGAACTCAGATGTGTGGAGCTTTCTGGAAATCCTGTCAGTGATACAAAGTCCTGAAGAATTGCTCCAAAAACAATGATAAAAATACACATGTGGCAACAACATTTAAATATCTGTGGAGAAACTGAACTCGGGATTACACATTTCAGTTCAGCTTTACCACAATTTGAGAAAATATTTCTGGTTATTAGGGGGCTGCTAAAGAACAATTAAAAGCCAATTGAGTGAAATGGTTCAAAGGTTCAGCTTTGCATGTGATCATTAAATGAATTCAGTTCTGATGGCTGAATAGTTTGAGAGCTTCAAATAATCCTGTGTGGAGAGATACTTCCAACAGATATATATGCAATTGAGGGGGGATCTTTGCACTTTTAGTGCAGAAAGAAATTAAGCTCATTTCTTACAACTTTGTGAGATCATTTGCAAGCAGGAATAACTCCTGGGAACTGGGAAGTAGCGTTGATGCATTATTAAAATGAACATATGTGGACTGTTCTGTAGTTTAGAGCCAAATAACCAAAGAAGTTGTGCTGATTTAGGTCTTCTTAATATTTTATTCTGCTGGAGAGGAGGCTGTTGCTCAGAGCCATTGTCACGACATGTTTCCTATCAATTTCCTGGGTTGTGATACTGAGGGTTGTGGGGAAAGAAGGCAAACAGCAAGCAGGGTGTTCCTGGCTCCCAGTGCCTGGGGAGGGGGTTTGTCTGGAGCAGGAGGGAGCATGTCTCTGTGTTTGCACACATGTTCAGCCATGGTCTTACCTTCTCTTCTGGTTTTGTGTTGGCTTTGAAAAACTGCAAGTCTTGCTCTGCCTGCAAGTTTGAACTGATGAACTTCTAGCTGAAATCTAGAATCTTCTCTCTTTCCTTCACCCCCCACTGAATTCCCACATCTGACAATGCTGTTTGTATCATCACTTTGAGTATTTTACAGATAATGAAGCAATTTCTCCCTTGTTGGAAAGCTGTAATCATCTAGACACGTTTTGAAAGGAATACATAGATGGCACAATGTAAAATGTGCTGTTTCAGAAATTTGTATCTTTTCTAATACAAAATTGTATTGTCCCCACAGACCTTGCATCCCTCATATCTGTCATGGCTATAATTATATTACATTTTCACATCATCATAGAATAGCTTGTGTTGGGAGGGACCTTGAAGATCACCTTGTTCCAATCCCTGTGCCATGGGCAGGGGCACCTTCCACTATCCCAGGTTGCTCCCAATTCCATCCAGCTTGGCCTTGGACACTTCCAGGGATGGGGCATCCATGGCTTCTCTGGGCAACCTGTGCCAGGGCCTCACCACCCTTAGAGTAATGAATTTCCCCCCCTAATATCCAATCTAACAATAACCTTCTCTCTGACAGTGTGGAGAGTTTTTGAGTAATGAATAAAACCTGCTGCTCACTCATAGTTAAATGCCCCGTGGTGGGCAAAGGGACAGGGGACTTTGTGAAACTCCTGTGAATGGGCAGCTTTTGAGCCTGACAGTGATTTCCAGCATCCCTTGTTTATGGACGCCCAAATTTCCCAGGTTTGGCTGTGCTGCTCCTGGGCCACCATTTGCAGAGGTTTTGGAGACTGCTGTTAGTGGGAGCTGAGTCACACAAACAGCACCGGGAAAGCAAACAAATCTGGTGCAGAATAGCTCTTTTATTCTGCCATTCACATTTCTGGAGAAGGGAAATACAGTCTAGTGCTTCTTTGGTTCAGACAGAACTGTCTTTTTTTGAGCTAAATCAAGTAGTTGAGTTTTTTTTCTATCAGTGAGTCATAGAAAACATAAGGAAAAAAGTTACCTAAAGTGATATGAAGACTTCTTGGATTCTACTGCTTTGGTAGTCCATCTCTAGACCTTGAAATACTGTTACTGAAACTGGATGAAGGCCTTTTAAATCTGTTGAAATCTGGCATGCACTGAATTCTTCCCTTATTTCTCCTTTGTTGCTGGGGTTTGCTTGGTAGCAGGCCCGTGCTGGAGTTGGAGGGGGGACTAGAAATTGTTCCTTCTGAGCATGGTGAGCTCCTGCTGCAACAGGTCCTGCTTTGACTCCGTGGCTGACTCTGTTCCTAAGAGCTTTAGCACCACAGACTTGTCACTTGGAGTCCATTATAGTCAACTGGGATGAGGCAAGAAGAATTTCTCTGGCTTTCATGTTAAAAGTTTTGATTTCTCTTTTTCTTTTCTTATCCCAGTGTGGTCAGAGTTTGGAGCACGAGACAGAGTTCTCCTGTGAAGTTATTTATTGTTTATTCCATCTGATTAACTATTAATATCTTGGATTTGCAAGCATTTTGTGGAGAGTAGTGCTTTGGTGCTCAGGAATCGAGAAAATGGCATAATTAGTGGGCATATAAAGAAAAATAATCAAGTTTATTCTTATGATTAGTCACAGAATTAATCTGGTAGACTATCCCTTTCAAAATGCTTTATTGTAGTATGCTTTCATTCCAGTTTTTGATACAATATTTACAAACTAAAAAAACCAAAGAAAGCCAGAAATGCAAATAATGAACTTCATATTAAATTATGCTCTTTACCAGAACAAAAAAAGCCCCAAACTAAATAATTACTTTGCTTGGTGCTTCCTTAATGAGCTTGTAATAAATACACAGTACAAGCAATATAAATGATATGTCATGTTGCAGCTCCATAGCTTTTTTTTTTCCTTTCAGAAACCTAAGAAGTAATTTTGTTTTCTTTTGGCTTTAGCAGTGGCAATAATACCCTGATAAGGCTCTTGCCTGGAAGCCCAGAGACCTCTCAGGGCTCAGTTTAAATTATGACAGTGTGGCTGAGAACTTTGAATTTCCCACAGTCCCCATGATAAAAAATCAGTGGGCATAGTCTGTATATTTAAGTAGAACAGTACTTTTACAAGTGAAAGTGTAGGCAAATAAATCCATTTTTTCCAGGTGATGAAGGATTTATGGTTAGTAAAGAACTGTGGGTTTTATTTCCAAGCTCCTTAAAACTCATGAGCGAGCCCAGCACTGCTGGGGCAGGATTTGTCTCCAGGTAGGTTTTAGGAACTGCTGCTTTGAGGGACTCACAGCCCCTTAATTAAAGTGTCATGTCCTGACACTGCCCTTGGTTATCCCCTTGGCACTGCCAACCCTTTTCAAGTTTGCTTTATTATCTGCCTTGAAAAAGGCAACCAGAACTTATCCCCATCTTCCCCTCCCCCCCCCAAATTTTATAGATAGATATTTTATTGTTGAAATATTTAAGGAAGGCTCAAAACAACTATCATAGATGGAGAATGGACTTGAGGCTCAGGCACTCATTTTCACACCATGGAAGGTGCTTCAGGAGCTCAGTATTTCAGTAGATATTTCAGTAGACACCACAGGTATTCACACACTGTACTTGGATACGTGATGCATCCTGAAAGGGGTGAGTCAGAGTGCCTAATTCTGGAAGGCTGAGTTCTCCATGTATCTACATAACCTAGGTCATATCCCTCTGAAAAAGGCAGGAGGAATTATCCCAGCCCAGCACCTAGAAAATGTATTCATTGCTCATTGGTTATTTAGTTGGAGGGTTCACAGAACTCACCACACATGTGTTTTGAAAATATTTCCAAGGAGTTTTGGGTTTTTTGAAGTAATTTCTGTTTAATTGTTTTATAGTTTTGGGTTGTTTTTTTTTTTTAAGCTTGTTTTCAAAGATCTGTTTGGAAAGAAAAGTGACAACACCAAAACCTCCCCAAAAATGCCAGTTCAGGGTCTCAGAGCAAGACTACTAATTATTAAGTTGCAGTGGCAGGGAGAAGGTTTTCCTGAGGTCATTCTGAGTAAGAGAAGATAGAGGGAAAAGAAAGACCTACAGGGGTGTTTGGCAGCTGGGCAAGGGCTTGCCATTGTTTTTGCCATTTGATCCGATGGGATTTTGGAAAGGATGTTGGAGGAGGGGCAGAAGGCATTTTGAGCAGGGCTGTGAGAGGAACTGCGAAAGGGCTTGGCTGCTGAAGCTCTGAAGCTAAATTGGGACTGGGCTTTCTCTGGGGTGCAGAAAAAGGGGTTTCTCCAGGTGCTGCAGGAGAGAAACAGCAGCTGAAACCAAGAGCACAAGAACTGGCTTATTTTAACAGGACATGGAAGGAAAACTGAGTTCACCTTTCAGTGTTTGTTGGCAGAAAATCCCCATATTGAGATGGGCACAGGCACAGTCAGGGAGCTCTCATTGTGACTTTGCCTTCCCAAATCCTTGCTCTTCTCACTGCACTGAGTCCCTCCCACCTCACAGCTCAAGCCTTGACCATCTTTGCAATAGTAGTCAAGTGACATTCTACCAGAGAACAACACGTTGATGTTTTTATTCCATCATATATATTTTATGTCTGTTTCCAGTGTGATTACCAAGACTGTTCCCAGTATTGCTTTACTTGCACCTATATTTAAAAATGTCTGAATTAGTTTAAATCTGAAAGACTCTGGACATCATTCTGTATCATACATTTCTGGAATGAGCCCTAAATTATGGGGGTTTTTTGAAGAACCCTCAGTGGAATGCCACAGGTTCATCCCACCGTTACAAAGGTATATTCTGCAAAGCTTTTCAGGCCCTCAATTCAAATACATTTAATTGCAGTTGACATTATTGTTGCATTACTAAGTATCAGCATCTTAAATACTGTTGGGTGACCTTGAAGCTTCCCCACCTTGGCACATACGGTGTTATTAAATCCACAGGGAGGCACGTGCCATGTTTTCTGTTCCCACAGCCACTGGTTTGCCAGCAGGTTTCGAGGCTGCACATAGCCAGGAGTTTTGGGACACAAAGAGCCAGTGTGCTCCACAAGTCACCGGCTAAATTACTTTCTATTGTTCCTCACAAACCTCCTGGTGTTATGGTTATGGTGTTAAGGACCCACCATTTTTTTCACCACAAAACCTTCAGAGGTTGTTGGTGAGGAGGAGAGAAGTTCAATTCACCCTTGCCCAGCCAGACTGCTCCACTCTCTTCTTCCTGGCACTCATTCCCTCTCCCAGCCTTCACTGAGTGACAGCTGAGGCAATATGAAAAGCAGAGGGGTGTATTTCAGTATAAATTTACTGTGGAATGAACCTGTGTAAGGCTTGTTTTATATGTCTCTTCGGGAAGTCGAGAATTTCTACTTCTTAAAAATCTCTGTACCGATAGTATTTATTTTTTCTTTTCAGCAGCACTGCATCCTGCAGCTTCGATATTACCACTTTGTGGCACTTGCTTGGTACTTTGCGCCCCTCGAACTGCTGCCAACCATCAAGCTTTCAATATATAATAACTAAGCAAGGTGATTTTCTCAAAGGAAATAAGCAGATGTCAAGGTTACGGTTGATCTCGGGTCGACAAGTCCCTGGTAATAAGCACTTTGCTCAGAAAGACACACTCGGGAGTTCTGCAGGAAATTTTAGCATTGTCGTGAGTCACAAAAGCTTTTGTTTTAGCCGAGACAGCCGATCTCAGAGCCGTGTTATTTGCAGGGCACGGCACAGTTGGGCTGTAGTTTATTCCAGGGGTCTGGGCTCACTGCAGCTGAGGGGGCTGAGGACTCCGTGCAGTTGTCATTTCCAACTCCCGCCACCTCCACAGTATATTTGCTGCTTCCCCTTTTCTCTCGCACCCAGCCCTTGGTTCCGAAGTGCCCGGGCTGTGGTTTGGGGGTTATACATGTCCACACCCAGGGCTGGGAAAGCATCCACCTCCTCCCTGCTCCAGGGGCGGGACAGCCACTCTCCGCGCTTGCCTTGGAGGAGCCTCCTGGCTGTCTCTCCGTCTCTTCCCACACGTTCCCCCACGAGCTGCCTGCTCTCCGTGTCTGCTTCCCACTGCCAGCCTGTAACACTTGTCACGCCGTGTGTGCCTCCCCTCCCCTCCCACACAGCCCCCGCCGCCAGCCCCGCATCCCCTGCTCCGCCGGCGGCCGCATCCCGCCCTTGCTCCCGCTGCCACTGCCGCATCCTTCCCTTGCGAGCCGAGCAGCCTCCTCCTCCACACAAACCCTTCCACCCTCCAAACACACCGCTGCTTGCTTACATACATTTTGCTGCTATTCCTGATTTTTTTTTTTTTTTTTTTTTTTTACCAATGTGAAACGAGCATTGTTTTGGCTTCTTAGGAAACGTTTACAAAACATTTTCCGTCGTTTGCAAACAAGCACTGAAGGAAGCACAGGTTGTTTGGGGATTTTTTTGAATTAAATCCAGAAAATTCAGTAAAAACTATATTTGCAGGGGAAGGGGGTGTGGTGGTAGCAAGGAGCTAAAAAAGAGATGAGGATGTTTATCATTAAATAACTTTCAGGTAATGCATTTCAGCCAGCTACAGGTATATGTGTTTTTGCACATTTGGCTATGGAGCTATGACAGGACAGGTTTTTAAAAGCCTCAGATGGACATCATAGAAAAGTAGACAATTAGGTACAAACAGATAAAGTACACACTGTTTTCTAACATGATTTGGCGAGTCAACTGGAGTAGCTTTCTTTCTTTTTCAATATAAGTACCCTGTAGGGGAGTGTCCATCTTTAACTTCACAGCTGGATTCTCACATCTCCTGTAATGGTGTAAATCCAGGAGAAAACCTGGATGCAATTGATTTGCCTTTGATGTAATCAGTGTGGTGGGAAGCTGCTGGACTCGTGTCAGAATAGGACAACTTGCCTCTGCCTCTTTCTCTTTCTTGTTCCTCCGAATATCCCTAAACCAAATGTTGAATCAAGATCCTCATTCCCATATGCCTCGACGAAACTCTTCACAAAGAATCCCTATTTCTCTGTGACCTTTCCCGGTCACTCCAGACCACATCCCCCCATACTGAGCGTGGGTTTGAGTCTCCTCTGTGCCTCGGGACACTCACAGTCCCTCTGGGCATCGTGGCACCTGCAAGTCAAATAAATGTCCTTTGTATTCCAGCAGCCCCATCACTGGGAGGTGCTTGTTACTTTAACATTAGAGAAACACCCCTCTGAGGGAAGAGGACAGCTGAGGGTGGAAAAACAGCCAGCGGGCACAGCCCCTTGGGAAGAGATCGCTGCAGATCTGTCAGGAACTATGTTGGTTTGAGGAAATAACTCTCCAAAACTGGCCATCCACTGGCAGCAGTTTGCTGGAGCTGTACCTGTGGCAGGTGAACTGTGAGGAAACTGGGTTAGCATTGCCCTTTAAAAGATAGTCGAATATCAGAGTTGTTATTCTGTGGGGAGTTAGGCAAGTCCGATACTTTTCCCATTTTGACTGGAGGAAAAATGTAAGGATATGTATTGAATTTTCAGGTAGGAAGGTGAATTACCTTGGCTTTGCAGTCTCAGTTTATTAGGAGAGATTATTTCACCACTGTCTGATCTGAACGTGGAGTTTTGGACTGCTAAAGTGAATCAAACTGTTTAAATGTAATTTATTATGAAATGATACCTTGGGAAAAAAAAATCCTTTGTGAAGCCCTGGTTTCAGTGGTGTGAAAGGTTACCAGCATGTTCTCAGATAATATCATAAGATGATTCATTCTGAGTTTCTTCTGTTATTAAAGCGAGAAAATAGCCTTCTGGTATAACCCTGTTTTCCATACAGATGGATTTATGTGATTGGGGACAAATAGGTACCTTTTGAGAACAGGCCTCTGGTTGAAAAATCTTGAGACTATTAACAAAGCACAGATTCCTTTGGCACTGGGTGTTTATGACAGCAAAAAGCTGGATCCAAGCGCTTCTTTCCCCCCTTTTTGTTTCTGTGATTCAGACTTCAAAACAAAATTGATGAGGGACAGAGCAGGTGAGCACCTGTCTTTGAGCCCAGCTTTGGAGCTCAAATTAACATCTGGTGGCTTCTTTGTCCTCCGTGCCGTTCATCTGAGACTCTGCCATCCACAGAGCCATTAGCAGGCAGTGAGGCTGGGGAGCAGTAATTAGTTTGGCAGTGCTGGGATTGGGAAGGTCAGCTCGGCAGAAAAGCTCCAGTGCGAATTACCAGGAGCCCATTTGCCAGCTGGATTCCCAATGTGCTGCTGCTGCATTCGCTTCCTGGGAGCTCACACTGCTTTGCTTTCCCTGGTGGGATGTTCACTGTGTTAATGACTGGTTTGTGGGTGACTGTTGCAACCAGGGAGCAAGAGAGCCTTGAGGAACTCTCTCATCCTTTGGCACTGTGTCCCCCACCAACTGTGTCCCACTTTCAGAGGGCCCAAGTGTTTCGTACATTCCTCTAAGCAGATTATTTATTGTGCTGATCTGACAGGAGAAGAGCAGGCAGTGTGCATGCTTTCCATTAGTCACAGTTTCGGTTACCTTGGCAAAACTTTGCCTGGTTTAGTAACAATATACAACATAGTTTGCCACCTTGTATAGTGATGTTTTCCCCTCTGAGCTGTGCTTTAGACTTCCCTGCTTCCAAGCAACCAGTAAAGTGTTAAATTGTTTCTGCCCCATGTGGAAATTAAACTTAATGTTCATCTACATCAAAAACATGAGGTACCTTCTCATCTCATGTGCAGTTTGTTTTGGAGTTGGCTGAGCCTCAAGTTTTGGGTGAAGTTACATTTAATGTACTAGAGCTTTTCAGTGGTAATTGCAAAGCGTGCCAATCTTGCTGACCTTCCTCTGCCATGTAGGATGGGATGTAAATGTCACATCCATTTGTGTTGCCTAATCATTGTATTTTGTGGAAAACTGACACGAGTTCGGTTTGCAAAGCTGTTGGTTGTGTGCTTAAACCAAGAGGAATCTGTGAGCATTGAAATCATGGAGCTTTACCCAGAGAATACAATATTGCAGTCAGTGCTTTGACTGGGCCATCCTGGGACAGAAATGTCCCTGGAATTTTCACTGGCTGCTCATGGAGAGGGACCTGTGATGCATTACCACTGTCAGGAAGCCAGACACAGGGAAGAATTTGATTTTAAAGTGTACTGGGTTGTGATTGCAAGTTTGAAGTAAAGTTACTGATTCATTTACACAGTGGGACTAGAGATCTAAACTCACCAGCATTATCTGGTGAAGCAGACAAGTCCTACTTCCCACTCCAGACTGGAACATAGAGAGCTTAAAGATGTATTGTCTGAACTTCCAAGGTTCTACAGGCATTGAGTTTTTGCACTTCCAGCTTTTCTAAACAAAGCTTGAGATTTCTTGATGTGGCCACAGAGTTTCAAACCATGATCCCTTAGGTGATGTAGAGAGAGACTGAAGCTGGAAAGCTCCATGGGGAAGAGCTGCATCCCTCTGTTAAAAGCTTTCACTCCTGAGGGTGTGCAATGAGCCAAGCAGCTGAGGAGAGATTCTGCATGTAGGTTGTACAGGGGGGACACAAGTGCTGTGTGCAATTTGGAAAACTCCCTTAGAATGCTGGGATGTGGCCACCTCCCATTGCTCTGTGGTGGAAAATAACCCTCCTGCTTCTCTTGTTTTTATGATCTTTATGAAAGTCCTGTCCATTTAGCTCCAATGGAATTTTTTTAACACCTCGAGCCATCTGTGACAGGGTTCCTATAGAAGTTTGGGTTTGTGGGGGTTTTTAATTCCATGAGAAGTGAATTATTGGAAAAGCCAATAGGATGCAAGTGAGCAAAATGCAGAGATTTCAGCCACTTCCTTATAGTTACTTTTATGAATGACACTTAATGGGGTTGATTTGGTAAAGAACTGAAACCTGAGGGGCAGAAGTCAAGTTTCTGTGGCTGATCTATATTGAATGGAGAGGTTTGAGTCAGGTGTCTTCATCTGGCTGCCTCAGCTGGGATGCTCAGTGTGACATTTCAGTGGGGGAGGTTTAAGACAAAAAGTGTCATCAGTCTCTCCTCAGCAGTATAAAAGAAGCATATGAAAAACGTAGTTAATAAGAAAATATGAGCCAGTTATGGGGGGACCTCTCCCCTGGCCTCACTCATTTGCTTCACAGGCAGAAGATGCATCCAAAGGCAGCAACAAGCAGTGCAACAACATGCACAAAGAGCTGTGTATTGTATTTCATGGTCAGCAGAGGCTGGAATAGCCCTGCAAGGAGGCAAGCCAGATCTGCTGTATCTTCCCAGATGCTTTGCCCGTGGGAAAGGGCATTAGACACAAGGGGGTTTGGGTGGCTGCCCCAGTGGCACAGCTGCCTGCAGTGGAGCTGTCATGCCAGCCTGTCACTCGGTGCCTCTCCCCAATTCCCAGGCCTTATTCTTCCAAAAGAAGTGACAGAGCCACAATGTAACTTTAAGTAACTTCAAAGAGCATTTTCAAGACTTTTTAATAACACAGTAGAACTTATTTAATGCTCCAGTTATAGAGGAGTTACTATAATAAGAACTCTTCAAATGTGATTGTGTTCTGTGAAGTATCATCCCTCTTAAATAAGTGGTGTTATTATGGAAAAGGCTTGTTCATACACCCTGTGCATTATCGAAAATTGGTTTTATAATTCAAGTTCCAAGTAAATCTACCAGTATGGAAGAAAATTATTACTAATTTCCTGATCATAAACATCAGAAAGTACAATTTAGATTTTTATGGCAAAATTGCATCTGGCTTGCCTGACTAGTTCTGTAGGAGTCCATGGAATTACTTGGCAGGTAAACAGAATAGGGTTTGCTATCAAGTCTTCAGTGTTCTCTTAGAAATTACCAACTTGGCCAAGATTGTTATGTAGTTTAAAGTGTATTTTGGTGTTCTTGATACATTAATTAATGTAGAAAGCCAGCTGAGATTTGTATTTACTTCCCAGTTTTTAGAAAGCAGAGCACCCTAACACCTGTGTGTGCAGGACTATAGAGCAGCCATGGACTGCTTGTCTCTCTCATGCCAAGGTGATGCTCCAGCATCTCAGAGCTTGTGCAGATCGTTGCTTTTGGTTTAGATACGAGTCCTCCTGCCTCTTTGCTGCCTCCTTCTCCAGACAGGCACACACCACTTGCTGCAGTTCCCTTCTGCCACCCTGCTGTGTCCTGTATCACAGCAGAGCGTGAGACCCATTTCCCATGTCTGTATCCTCACAAAGAAAGAAAGACGACAAAAATAACATGCCTTTTGACAAAATCCCTGGCAGGAACTGAAAGACTCTCAGCCTACCAACAGCACTTGTCACAGGAGCTCTGTTGTTTTATTGCTTTTTCCCTGGTTTGAGAGATTGCTGTATCTCTTTCCTTCAAGAAATTGAGAGGTCAATAAACCTGCCCTGATTTCAGAAGACTTCACTGGTGCCCCTGCCAAGGTTGGCTGTTGATCTGACAGTGCTGGATCGCCTGCAGGAGCTGTGGAGATGCACCCAAAGCTCCCTGAGTCTCCCAGAGGCAGGTACAGAGGAGCTGTTTGCCAAACAGAGCCCCGGGACACTCTGGCACAGCTTCCTTAAATGTCTTTTATCAGATGCCATCCCTGTTATGTTTCCAGTCATTTGATGAGACAGGCCAGAATGGTTTCGTTTCAGGATTTTATTTTGGCTGTCCTTCAGCTGCCTGTGATTTGTGGGGTTGTAATTTCACGTGCCTTCAGAGGTTAAACTTCCTAAGTATCCACTTAAGTAAGGCAAAGCCTAACACAGGCATTGCTGCAATCAGCACTTGGTGTTGTGAATCTGGTGTTTTGGCTTATCTTGAAAATGATAAGGAAAAAGGCATCGTCCATCTTCAGGCTTCACCAGGATAAGTGTTAATCTTTTTCTGAAGCTCATGCATAAATAAATGTATTTTGATGGTGTTGTGAGAAACACAGAGGATTATTGGAGCAGTGATCTTAACTCAGAGGGCATTGTCATTTGTCAGTGCTGTGTGTTATCTGTTGTGAATTTTGTCAGCAAAGCTTTACAGGCATTAAAAAGTCAGTTTTTGTCAACAGCTGCCAGAAAGTGTCTGAAGGAAAAAAAGAAATGGAAGTTTTATGTAGGAGAGAAGCTGGGGTATTTTGTAGCTCCCAATAGTCACAGAATTTACCAAAAACTGACCTTTCATTACTTTTGGGATTCTTTCCTTGTTATGGTCAAAAATGCATCATGAAACAATCTATAGGTAAGGACAGGACCTGCTTGTCTGACTGGGGTCAGCTTTGAGATCTGTGTTTGAGACACATTTCCTGCTCAGAAAAAGTGCTTAGAAACCCCAGTTTCTAAATGTTTGGGTCTTTTGGCTTTGCCTTTGTGCTGACTTTGGCTGATAGAGTTAATTTACCGAAGAGTTGAAAGTGAAGGTATGATTGTATTTGTATGAAGATCATTGTAGGTGATGTTGTTTAATAATGGCAGGTGTTCTTGATGGGCATTGCTGAAGAATTCAGGTCCTACACAATCAGTCAGCCTGAACAGGAACTAAACATACGAACCCCTCTCGTCCCCCTTCCCCAGAGCCTCCTCCAAACTGCCAGACTGCCTTCCCTCAGGGCTCCCTTTGACTGGAAGGTCCTGCCACCAGCCTTACCCATCCATGGAGACGATGCATTTGTTGTAACACCTGAAACACTGAAGTGCCCAAGAACTTCTTAATGAGACATGAACAGCAAAACGCCATGGTGTTGTAGACAAAGAGCTCTTTTGCACGGTGGTAATTGGAGTTTTTCTCCTCAATATAGTCCTTTGCTCAGTTTAATGCTCACTCAATGAGTTTAATGCATTTATAATTGAATCTTTGACTGCTTGGCTATGAATAAAGGATTAGGCCTAATGCGAAAGGGCACTCTGACCTTGAGAGCTATCAAGTTACAAGACATTTTAGCAACGGAGTAAACAATTTAAATATATCTGGGGAAGTGAAAAAAAAGCCTAGTGATGGAGCCAAATATACAATCAAATGATACTTTGTTTTCCTAATAAAAAGTCTGTCTTCTCTTCCAGCTATGCTAATGCAGTGATTTTTATGTACTCTCTGTCAACTTGACAACCCAGTTTATCAATTATAGCTATTTTTTCCCAGAAGTTTCCATAGTGTAGAGTTTGCAAACACCAACAGACAAAGAATGACTCTTCCTCACCCCCTTCCCCAGCCACCAAAGGTGTTGTATCTGATGCAGCCTCAGCAGCAGCTTCTTTTGCTGCAACAGGTTTCTGTAGCCTCCAGTGGGTTCCACCGCCTGAAGAAGGGAAAAAAACAAGAAGAAAAAGAAGTTTTTTGCGAGTTGTCCAAAAAGAAAAGAGGTGATTGTCTGGGCTGGATATAGGAGATAATCAATCTGGGTATCCTGTGAGAAGGGGTCAGTAAAACCACGTGGGCATGGTCCAGAAGCAGCAGGAAAAGAGGGAAATGAAGTGGTAGAGCAAAGTCAGAGCGGAACAAGGTGTTTTAGAAAAGTCTGAGCCGTTTTAAAATGGCCCAGGGAAAAATGCATGCAATTTTTATTGTTATTATTATTAGTTTGGACACAGAATACCTGGAAATGGGAGAGCAGCTTCATAGCACGGTGTCTCTTGACACAGCAGGTCTATTACAGGGCCTTAGGCTTTTGCTCCCCCGCTGTCCACCTTTGGCAGGGCAGGAAAGCAGAGCTGAGCTGCACAGGGACAGAGGGGACAGAGTGAGAGCACTCCCCTTCCTCACCCAATTTGTTACCTCCAAACATTGCATTTTGCAAGCTGAGAAAATGCCATTTCATAATTTGTGCTTTCCTGCACATTTCCCGGAACACTTCATGTTCTCTTGCAGCTCAAATAAGGCTGATCATGTGGAAAAGGGTAAAATGGAAGCATTTTGTTATGGCTTATTTTACGAGCTCGTGGAGTAAGAAAACACAGGAAGAGCAGCTGAAATCCTCACTGAAATGTATGTTTGTTCTTGGCCTGCCACTATTTACAGGAGAAGTTGTGATGTTCCTCTCTGAATATTCTGGTAACTATTACCGTAAAGGATCACAGACCTCAATTAATATTTGCAAATCCCTGCTAGTAAGTAAAAATAGCCAAAAGATATTGCTGTCCTTGAAAAACAAGGTTATTGACGTCAATAAACTAGGTAATAACATTATGCAGGAGAAATATAGTGTTCCACAGGCAGAATGTCAGTGGTGTGAGCAGGCACCACATGTGAGTGTCTCTGTGCCTGGCTGTGTGCTCAGGGCAGGTTAAGCAGCTTCAGTGCACGTGCACACACGAAATTAATTGGCGTAGTAATTGTTACGGCTTAAATGTCTATCGGGAAGAGGTTAAATGGATTTAGAACTGTTGGAGGGGTTATGGTTTTTGGATAATTTTTACTTTTGATGCAGGAAAAGGTACATTTTTAAAATTATTTTAATGAAATAAATCTGTGCACTAAAAAAAGCTCTCAGGAGTGTCAAGCTGGCATAAGTAGAGCTCATTCTTGTGGGAAATGAGGCCTCCCTGTTTGGTCCCAATGGCCAGATTTTCATGGTAGTTCCCCCTAAACTTAATGACTTCTTTGCAGCTTTAAGGAAGGCCTGGGATGCTTTTGCTTTTTTATGTTCCATTTTCAGTATGACTGGAGCTGCTGTGTTTGTAGGCACTTTCAAACATTTATTTTCATTTTATATTTACTAAACTGTGGCAGTTTCTTTACCCTGATAACTTAATTCCATCTTGTACATTGGAAGAATTTCTTAAGTTACTCTTTGTACTTCATTGGGACTTCAGTGGGATTTCATGGCACAGACTTTTACACTTTGGAATTTCTCTCTGTTTCTTGTTTTTTTAGGGCAACAACTGTGTGTGAGTTGATGCTTAGTGCTAACAAGAGCATAATAGCCTTTCCCTTCATTCTTTGCCTTATTTTATTTCCAGCATTTTGTGCATTTTAATGGTTGTGCATCTCACAATGTAGATTTAAGCTCCTAATTCCAGCTGTTACACATACATGAAGTTATGCATTATTATTGTCAGCCTGCAAATAGTTTATGCCTCTTCAGTACATAGAACTGTAAAGTGTCCATCAATACAGTGATTAGTTGCAGGGTCAGTCATGCAACTTGGTTCAGGAAATCATGTTGAAACACGAGGAAAGGACCAGTTGAGCCTCTGCTACATCCCCCAGGTTGAGGGCAGTGCTGTGAAGTTCTCCCAGGGCCGTGTTTAACCCTGGAGATGTTCTTGCCTTAACCCCAGGAGATCTTCTTCCACGCGGCACCGAAGCACGGTGTGTGCCCTGAGTGCCGTCTCCATCCCTTCGTGGCTGGAAGTGTTGCTGCAACCAAATTTAGAGCACCAGTCCCTTTAGATGCTTTTCTGCCTTTTTGGACAAGCCCGCAAAGAAAAGTAAACCTCCATGTGGCTGTGGAGAAGGTCCAGTTGCTGTGAAAATGTAGCGGGAAATGGAGAATTTACCACGTCAGTTTGATATGGGACCATCCTTTGTCCTTCTGGGCTTTGATGGGCCAGCAGCAGGATGAGGTTTCAAACAGGAATTCTTGTTTCCCTTGCCAGTGACACAAGTGCAGAATCTCTCTCCTATTTAAAACCACATCACGAGCAGCATTTTGTTGCTAGGTGCCTGCCTGGCCGAGTGCTGGTTTCTAAGCATGCTTTTATATTTAACTAACCCCTGCACAGCTTGCAAGGAATTTTGCCCCCATGAGTTCTAATTTTCCCTTCACTCTTTTCTGTATTTTTGTGTGAGGAAAAATCCTTCTTTCTCTTCATAAATTTAATGGAGATAATGTCTCCCAGCTAAATATAGCACATTTACATTTCCTCCTTGGAACTGGAGAAATTGTGTGTGCAGAAGTGGTACAGCTGGATTGGTGCTGCTGTCGGAAAAGGTTGTAAAAAAAAAAAAAAAAATCAAATTAAGCGTTATTTATTTTTAGCTCTGTAATTTTTGGGTTTGCATCACTTGAAGAACTTAAAAAAAAAAAAAAAAAGTAAGGCCTTTTTCCCTTTTTTTTTTTGATTGCTGCAAAATTCCAAAGGATTTCAAGGGAAAGTCCTGGTAAAAAGAGGCCACNCTGGTAACAGAGAGCACACAAGTCTGAGTTTCCAAGAGCAGAGACGATCCCCCTTTCTATTTAAAATAAAGAAGGGTTAAATTAAAAGTTCCTTTCAGTTGTTTAACTAACCTTCCTGGCAGGGGTGTCAGTGCAGGGAGCTGTTAGTCTGGGAGTGTGTCTCTGCCAGCACAGAGCTCCCAAGCAGAGGGTGAGATGCCCATGGTTGGTTAATAGGGGTGGAGAGCTGTGCCAGGGAGAGTCCAGCTCCTTCTGGGCAGGGATATAAGCTTTTCAGCTGCTTTTTTCTAACAGAGGGGAAGGATGTTCCCTGAACTACACATAAAGACTCCCTGCTTATTCTGAAATAGTAGCAATTGAGAACTACAAACACACCATCCAGACCTGTCAATTTTTCTTACAGAGGTGGAAGAGAAAGCAAAATTGAGGACAAAATGCTGACATACTACTCTGAAGCTTTTGAAGTTGTTCCAGCAGCTCGTGTGTGTGACATATAGAATGGAATTTTTCGTGTCCCTCTGGGCTTTATGGGCAGCACTTGGAGTGTATCCACAACACTGGGATTGCTGGGATATAATTTCTGATCAGAGGAATCCATTCATCTGGGGTATTATACTAACAGCAAGGCCTTTTTATTGCTTTTCTGTAAAGGAAAGAATATTTTAACAAGGGAGAAGAAAATTTAGGGAGTGAACTTTCCTATTTGGAATTACCATGAAAAGTTGGTTTCATTTCCCCCAACAGCACCAATAAAATCAGAATGAAAAGTCAATTGCTATTGCTGCAGCAGGGACAGTCTGAGTAAATTGTTTTACTAAAATCATTTCATATAAACCCAGGTATTTATTCTCTGGAGTTTGTTGTAGAGAGATTCTCATTTAAGGATAAAAAATTCTGCAGTGGGGGGTGAGATGTGGGTGTGATGTACTCAGGGAACACTCACTGGAGTGTCCCCAGCTATAAATACTGCAGTTCCTGTTCATCCCTGTAATTTGTAATGGTAGTGATGTCGGAACAGAGACTGCCCTTTCCTTGCTCTGCTCCGGATGAGCAGGATCACACTGTATGTAGTTACTGTGTGATTAAATGTGAGCACACGTTTAATTGGAATTTACCTTTTCTTCCATCTCCCCTGGTTTGGTACAGCATGGAAGGCTGGGGTTGATTTTCCTGCTCGCATTTCAGGGGTTTCCCTGATGTTTATGGAGAGAGACTGGTTTGAAGTAGCTCAAAGTGATCTTTTAAGATCAGCTGCTTGCATTTGTCAGTGAAAGCCCATGCTTAGTCTTCCTCTCTCTTCTATTACGATATTTGTTAAACTTGAACTCTTTCTGGTGAGGTTACAGGATATGCTGTGTGGTTACTAAGAGTTGCAGTTCACTGATATCTTCCATTCTGCTCTGGAGGAGAAATCTGCTCCTCAGAACGGGATACATATTGCAGTAATTGTAATCCTTTTTCTCCTATTCTCTTGGCTTTCTCTTCACTCTTGTTCCTCTTATATTTTAAGATGTGACCGTGCCTCTGTTTACATGTCACTCATTTAAAATCAGAAATGGTGCATGCAGGGAGTCAAAGGTGGTGCAATCTGGGCCTCAGTGGTGCCAACAGCAGCATTTTGTTGCCATAGGCAGGACTGGGATTTTACCTCAGCAGGCTGCTCGCTGCTGGTTTGTTTGACCAGCCACTGTCAGATGAGCATTTTATGGGTTTACTTTATCAGCTGAGCCAAAATCTGTGTGAAATACTCCATAAACATGAATGGGGAGTTAAGGAGGAAGAGGAAGCCTTCTTTTAAAATGCTGTGGCTTTCCTAACTTGAATAAATTTTCTTTATTGGGACACTAATTATAACAGCTCCTTCCTTCCCTTGAGAAAGACAGTATTTTTTCAGGTTTTAACAGCAGTAAAGCCTTGAGTGCTCTGCCCGGTGTTACCGTTGGAAAATGTTTTGAGGCTGGGAATACTTGGGAAGTCTGGATTTATCTGGGAGGCCCCCCAGGCCGTGCTCCGAAGCCTGTGCTGCTCAGGCATCTCCCCAGCCATTGCAGGGATGGTCTCTGCTGCGGGCCCTGCACCGCAGAGCGCGCGGGGCTTTCACTTGCTGGAGGCCGGACAAAGACACTGAAAGGTTTTGCCTGCTCTCCCCCTTAAGAGTCTGCACCGTGTCTTGGAATGTCAGGGCATGGACGCGTGTAGCCTGTACTGCTGTCAGAGTCCGGCTCCCTCGCTAAGGTTGAAACAAGGGCTTTGGCCGGCGAGATAAAGCTTTCCGTGCGCCAGTGGGCCGAGCGGAGCCAAGTGCCTCGGCCATGTAAACACTGCGCTGCAACCAGCCAAGTTCCCCGGTACGAGGAGAGCGCCTGGCGGCTTCCTCGGCCTTTCCCAAGGCCGGAGCTGCCACCATGAACCCCCCCCTTCCCCTTCTGGGCTTTGGCCCCCGCTCAGCTGCTGCTCGTCAGGGCAATGCTGCACTCGGCAGGGCGAAGCCTGAGCTAACCCGGGCGAGGGTGCATTGTTGTCCTTGTTAAGGAGTTCTTAGGGCACGTTCAGGCACATGCCAGGCTGGGGTCATCACCAGGCACCATGGACACAGCCACTCCCACTGCATTTAAGCTCATTCTAGGAGAGCACGTTTGAGTTTCAGATGTCAAGTACGAGTGGGTGTTTAGAGAGAACTGGGCCCTGGTCCTGACCATTGCCCTCTAAATGTATGGAGCAGGCACGAGGAAAAGTCTCTCATTTGCTGGAAGGGAGAAAGACTGGGGGTTTCTTCCTTATCTCTCACCTCTCTGTGTATTATTACAGAGGCTGTCCTGGTTTCCCTTTGGGAATTTCATAGCCTGGTTTTGGGTCAAGCAGTGCAGTACAGTGAGCTGGGTGAAGAGCAAGAAAGACTATATAACAACTGAGAACACCTGTTAGTTTGGTGAAGGTGCATCTAAACGCTAATTTCTCAATCCCAGGTACCTACTACATCAGTAATGCAGGATGCTTCCCCATCTTGCATCACTCTTCCATCTTTAAGCTGGAGAGAGGCTGGGGCTGAGACTAATAGTGGTAGGAAAGGTTCATCGCTGTGGGTTACTGCAGCGTGTTGGTGCAGTGGTAGAATTGAATTTCTCATGTTTTGCGAGGCTCAGCTCTTTCTGAAATTTATACCTGCACTAACTATTTGTAAAGCATTAGGAAGAATTAATATATGCATTTAAGACAGCTTGGGCATAGAGAAGAGAAAGCATCATTTATTGCCATAAGACAATGCTGAGCTTTAAATCACTGTCAGAGCTGTTTTCACATGTGAAGTAAAGCCAAGATGATTTTCAGACTCCCGTTTCTATTTCAGTCCTTTGTGCTGCAAGCTGGAGGTAACAAGAGCTGCTCATGCCCACTCGGCTTAAGAGGCACCACCTTTTAAACATCAAAATTGAACTGCCATTCTGTGCTGCGTGGTTCAGTGTGGGGCTTCACCCTCAGTCTCATCATCATGAGTGTAGACCTTTCTGTTGTGTGAGATGCTCACAAGGTTTTTGTATCGGTGTGCAAACAGAGAAAGATAAAGTGCAGAACTCAATTTGTAAGGGAGGGAGGTGCCCTTCCAGTGGTAATGGAAAAATAGTATTTGATGTTCCCACTGCTTTCCCGGAGCCAGGGAAACAGGCAGGCAAACAGATCTCAAGGCTTATCAGAGATAATGTTCATACCTGAATCGTGTGCACGGTTCTGTCTCTCTGTCTTGATTATTTCAGTTCTGTTACCCACAGATTGTTTCCACAATCCCTTCAGTGATAAAACCAAACTGTAGATCTCATATGATGGTTGTTTAGCATGTTGCTGCACATTTTCTTGGGTAGGAGTCAAAGCAGTGCTAGGGTAATTTGTTTGCAGTGGTGCGTATAATATGAGAGGTGATGCGGGCTTTGAAGAATAACGTGGTTTTAATGAGACTTCATTTGACTCAGACCATAGGAAATAGAAATGCCATCTGCAGCAGAACAGGCAGAAGGCTGAGGTTTCAGCTCTCTTCAGAAGGCAGATTCTGCTGAATCTGTTCCGCAGCTGCCGGTGCAGTTCTCAGTCCAGTAAGGCTCAGACATTTCCTTAAAAACCTTCTGTACACAGAAATGTGGCTCAGTTGGATGGTGGGGGGCTCAGCTTGCATATTCAGCAAGACTGATCACCATTAAATATGTTTTAGGCTCTTAAATTAGACACATGTAACACTTGCTACAAGAACCTTCATCAAAGTTAATAAACCTTGCATTGTGTTTTTAAGCCCTAACACTGCTGTGTTCACAGCATGATTTCTTCTTCCTTCCCCTCAGATGTGAAACTATTAAAGGACTCCAAGATCTATTTTCAGACTTTTTAATGCTTTTCTGTGTACATCTCTACAGCCAGGTAATTGGTCACAATTGCAAGATACACCTTAAAAAGGCATTAGTATTTCTTATTTGGCCAGAAGGATTACTGTCAAAATGGCCCAAGCACTGTGTGTGCCTGGAGAGCTGTCACAGCTGCTTTAGGTGCACCCTTGAATCCACAGCCATCAAAGAGCGGGTGGAGAATCAGGGAGAGCTGGATGGTCCTGACAGGCTGTTGAGATGCAAAACCAAACCAGAGCTGCACATCTGGGTGGCCTTCATAACTGTGTGCCTGTCAGATGTGTCGTGGTGCTGACCTGCAGGAGGAAAAGAGTTTGGCTGGGCCTCGATGTGTTTGCCTGTCTCCTCCTCAGTGAGGCAGTGCTCCAACCCAGAACCCCGAGAGACAACACCAGCTGAGGCATCAGGCAACACAAAACAGTGCAAAAGACAACAGATGAGCAACTGATTCTGCTTGTTTTTCTTCCAAGCTTGTGCCTGAACAAAGTAAGATGTAATTTTTTTGTTGGCTTCTTGGTCTCTTTTCTGTGCATGGTGTGTCTTCAGCAGAAAAACTCCTGTCACAGTGACACACTGACCCAGTTCTGCCCCAGGCCTTTCTTATGCAGGTAGGGATAAAGAACACACCTTTGTGTGCTTGTGCAAGTGCATTCTGATAAAGGAGACTAGAGCTGAGCCTTTGTGCATGGAGTCCTTGCCAAGAGGGGTGCCCTTAAAAATGTTCAATCTGTGGAACAAGGTATTACTAATCATGGATCTGAATTCTCTGGTGTTCCTGTAAAGTTTTGCAGGCCTTTTATTGTCTCCCGAAAATCTTGTGCACGATTGTTTTGTTGCTGTACACCCTCCACTGGGTTATTTTTGCACAGTGTAAAGCTGTTGCTGTGTTTCTAACAGATGACACCTGGGTGAAGACCAGTCTAGACACTCCTTAAAATCCTGTCTTGAGGAAATGGTTTTTCAGCTTGAAATAAAATCTCAGTGGAGATCAGGCTGTTTGTAGACTGGGCATATATTGGCCATTCAAAGCAAACAGCAAATGTGTCCTATACTGTGGAAGAGAGTAAGCATGTGAAAAATACAAACCTTTTGATTAGACTCTGATCCTAAATCAATCACCCAGTATTAGCTGTGTAAAGAGAGCTCCTTTTAGTGCAGATACTTATTCCAGGTTGCCACTGTTCATGATTTACTCTGGGAATCAGTAAATCAGGTTTTTCATTCGGTACTTCACTTGACTTAGGGAAGTTAAACACAAGAAGTGGTCTTAGGAGAAAACTTAATATTCAAAAATTAATTCCTCAAAAGTGCAGGCAAGGCAGAACTAAGGTTGTCTGTGACATCCAAGCATGTACAAGAGGCTGGGGGAGATGGACCATGTGTGACCTGGTGTGTGTTCTACCCCTTGCCCTGCAGGCGTGAATCCTTTTAACTTGCTCCACAGGAAAGGGAACCTCAAGAAACAGCACTGCTAAAACTGTCTGCACTTTGTTAGTGATTAGTGTTATTTTACTCTCACAAAGCTCACTCACTGAAAGAGTTGAAATCTGAACCCCAGCAAAAGAGACCAAGATTGAAATCCCAAGCCTTAGTTGGCAAATGGAGCGGGTTTGAAATGATGGCACCAATAGTGTGCTCTTGAGAGGATCCCCAAGCATGGCAAATTTGAGTTCAGGTTTGCTTGGGAAGGAGAAGATGGTGCTCAGGAGATTTGGGGCACCTTTTCTCCTGCATGATGCCTTCCTCCCACCTGAGCTCCCATTACGCCTCCTCGCCCTGACAGACAAAACGCTTGCTGAAGTTCAGGCTCACAGAATCTCCCACTCTTTAAAATTAGAAGATTGTTACCTCAGCAGGAGAAAGCCAAGCCTGTTGTTAAACCACCTGCAGCAAGGTACTTGTGAAGGCCCTGGTTTCGTGCTTGGATGGAGCTCCTTCCTTGGTGCATCCTGCCACTCCAGGGGCAATCTGTGCTGTTCTAAGAGGCACAGCTGGCAGAACATCGATCTGCTGAAAGCTGGACCATTTCTGGAGAAGCATAAATGGATTGCTGAACTGACAACCCCATCTGCAGTTTACTATTTGGCTTTCAGAAAGACGGAGAGAAATTGTCCAGTAAAGAAAAGATCCTTCATGTCCATCCAGTTCTGATTCAGGTCCCTTAGGGAGGTGTCTGGCAAGGCAAATGTCTAACATGAGAATTCTGAGCCACCTATTTGGTTTATTGTATGTATGTTGTACATACATAGGCAGACACGTATGTATATATGTATGTGTGTAGAGCTGTAACTCCTTTTTAATCCACCATGACTTTTCCTTGACTCCAGAGAAACCCTGTAAGCTTTGTATTTGGGCCATTCTCCCTCCTTTTCCATATTATCTTTCTGGACTTCCTTGTTTTTTCATTCTGTGAGGGTTTTTTCTCTAGGTGTGTTAATGTGGGAGCAGTGGAAGGACAGGTAGCCCAAGTTGTCAGGGAGCTGCCACGTTGTCTCTCCTCTGTCCTTCAGGTAGTGTTGTGGGTTGTTCTTACGTTTGGCTCAGTTACTCCAATAAACATTTGCAGATCAAAGTGCTGTTTATTCAGAAAAGAAGCTGAAGGTCTCAGACTTAAAACATGAATACATGTGAGGTCAGTGTTCTTATGCTGAGCCACTGCTTTCAAATTCCTATGAATTATTCTGGATTTTTTCCCTACTTTGTGTGGCTTCAAATATCTTTCTGAACATACCTATTCATCAGCATTGAATCAAAAGCTTGGCAGCTATTTCTTGATTAAATAATTATTCCCAAACTAATAAACATCACAGCAGGGTTTAATTAATATATGTCAGTCATATGGCTTTTTTCCCCCCCTCTCTTTTTTTCTTCCTAAAAATACCATGCTCTGGAATTAGTATCTGCAGAATAAAGGTGTGGGCTTTTTTCTGCAGTGAGCCATGGGAAAGACAATTAAGGAGTCTGTTGATTGCATCCACTTCTGCTTCTGTTTAGGCAGGGATGTCTCATTTTAAAAAATTTCCTGCTAGAAAAGCTGCAAAGCCTTGCTGGGAACCCTCCTTACCCCTGTATGACTGTTGGGTAACTGTTATAATTCAGAAATATTAGACCCTGGAGTATTGCCCAGGATTGTGTGTTTTATAGGCATGCTCTGATGAGCTGCCTAAGGATGGCAAGCATTAGCTACGTGGTTGTGATGGAGACATTGATATCTTTGACCCTAGATGAGGTAACAGCAATTAAGAAACACATTTGCTTATTTTTGTGTTTATTTTTCTCTTTGGTGTTGTTGATAATGAATCTCTCTATATGCAAGAGCTTCAAATTAACTTTAGCTGCTGGGTGAAAAACGTGTTTTAATGTGGAAAGCCAGACAAAGCTCCTTAAATTAGTCTAACCAAAAAAAAAAAAAAAAGTCTTTAAATTAGTGGGTTTGAGTATAGTTTTCATACCTGGTTTTCATGTTCACACTAAGCACAGACTTAGGGGGCAATATATAGAAATCAGGCTTTAAAATGAGCAAGCAGTCCTTGGAGCGGGTCTCCCTGCCTGACCCTGATGAAATGAATATTTCTAATGTGCTGCAGAGATGGATAATTATTACCATATTTTGCAAGAAATGCAGGCTGCTTTGAAGTTGGCAGAATCTTTTCCTGGGGACTTTGTAGGATTAGACTTTCTACATGGACAGAATTGCTTCCTTGAAGGAATGCATTTCCAGATGGAGTGATACTCGTCTTGTGCACACTGAGATGTAGAATGGCTTCAAACAACCACGAGAGATAATGAGAACTGATATTGTTCATACCCTCATCAGGAATTGCATTCATGGAGATTATGGAATGACCCTGTCTTTTATCCAGACAGTGTCCTGTGTTCTGCCTTCAGCAGGGGCCTGTGTCAAACACTGGCTGAGCTCGTTCGTTTATTTTCAATTTACAGCAAGAACTTCCATTCGTAAATATTTTTAGTAAATGTTCCCTCAGGAATACTTTAAGGCACATGCACTTAAATAATCTCTCTGAAGGGAATGGGAGACATTATGAGTTCATTTTGTCCAGGAAAAGAGTATTCATGAAGGTTTTTGGAGTTTAATCTTACTCTGTGGCTTCCTTGGTTACCGGGTCCTGCCTGCACTGCATCCTTTCTTCTGGTGGTTTTACATGTCTAATCTTTGAAGGAGTGCAAAACTATCTTGTAGTCTGTGTGCACTTCATTTTATATAAATGATGTCTTTTGATATTTGCTGGTTCTATACTTAATTTGGTACTTAATTAATAGCAAGCATTCAGAAAAATGAGAATTCTTTCCACCAAGAAAGTAGTCCCAAGCTTTTGAAGAGGGCTGACTCTTCCATCTCCTGTTGAATATGTATTTCCAAACGTGCCGAACGGTTGACTGATGTGTTTTTAAATGTGTACATATGCTTTATGACAATTAGACAAAATTTGAA
This sequence comes from Scytalopus superciliaris, assembly GCA_013400415.1. Lineage (NCBI taxonomy): Eukaryota > Metazoa > Chordata > Aves > Passeriformes > Rhinocryptidae > Scytalopus > Scytalopus superciliaris. The sequence goes on along the minus strand of VXBX01008695.1, from coordinate 3,135,329 downwards.
CAACAATTTGCCAAACAAAGAGGCCAGTGAGAAAATCCCTGTGTTCCTGGTAAGAACTCGCTGCCAGCCTTCCCGTTGTGCCGGGAAAGCATCTGGTCTGCAGTGCCGTGTGCCTTGGGACTGGCAGAGACCTCTGTGCCTTCCCCTGTGCAGGAGGGATTCCTGAGCCAGCTCCAGAGGAGGCTTTGCTGGCCCCGAGGGTTCCTGAGCCTCAGCCTTGGTTCTTGCACACTCTGGGAGGCTCAGACAGATCCTTTCCTCTGCTCCTTTGTTTTGTTCTCCACCCATTGCCTTTTTCCTGTGTTTAGAATGGTGCTGGTGAAGTGGCTCATTTGATGGGATACCAGCTAAGTTTTATGCCTCCTTATCAGGCCGGAACAGATGTTTGCCAGCACCATTCCCTGGTGGCACCAGGACTCAGGGAAGGGCATCAGTCGGCACCTGCTGCTGCAGAGCATCAGCTGTGGGATGGAAACTGTTGGCTGTCCCTTGAGAAGGTGCAGGGCTTGTTTGCCTTGTAACAGCAAAGCACGTGGTGTCTTCTCTATGTCCAGTTTGTGTGGGGAGTTTTGTGGGCAAAACCAGGAGTCTGGTGTTAAGATGAATCAACAGCCAGCTCCTGTGGGGGTGTGCTGAGAGTTCCACCCTGGGGACTGGGACACCTCTGAGGTGTATCTGCCAGGGTTGTGCCTGCAGGGCTGCTCGCAGGGGAAGCTGTGCCTGGATGTACAGGCTGCTTCTTGGCCAAATGGGTGATGCTGTAGCTGTAACTCACAGCAGGAGGCCTTTAGGAAGCACAAAACCAGGAGTAAGTGCAGACACAAGGGATTGATGCCTCAGCTGAGAGGCTGCAGCTCATGGGTTGGCCCTGGTGTATGTTTGCAGGCAGGACTGCACACAGCTGTTTGTATGTACCAGCTGCTTCTCAGGAGACAGCATCTGAAGAGGCTGAGGTCGTGCTTAGCCCTAATCCCTTCCCTCTCAGGAGAGGGTAAACTCCACCCTGCTGAATGCAGTATTATTCTCCATAAGGCCAAGCTTTATGGTAAACCTCACAGGAAAGCTAACACTGAGCTGAGGACTGGGGACTTCTGTAAGCCTATTGTTCCTGATCTGAATGCCTTGATAAAATGTCTCTTGGGTTTGCAAGCTTGTTCTCAGCACCATATTGCTGGCAGAGGATGGGCTGAATTTCCCAAGCTCCTGAAGCTCTTTGCAGCTTGGTTCTGGGAGGGGGTTTTTACAAGCAGCTAGAAATGTTTGTACTGGCAGCAGCGGCACAGGATGTGAAAGCACATCTTGTCTCCCAAAACTGTAGCTCTTGACTTGCTGAACAGTTTCAGTCTCCTGCAATTAAGTTGTGCCTGGGTGTAAGTTTGAATATTGTTCTGTGTTTTCCCTGCAGTGCTGTGGGTGACTGCTCCCAGCTGTGTTCAGTGCTGCTCAGTACCAGTCGCTGCTGCTTGGTGTTAGGTAAAAAGTCCAGTCTGGCTCTCTGAAAACTGTGTGGCACTGCTTTTCTTTTTGCTGCAACCACTTTACTACACAATATTAGATAGAATTCTCCAGGGTATGGTGCGTTAAGGCAGCGTGAAACCCATTGAATCCCTTTCTTCAGAGAGGATAAAAATAGAGCCACTCTGCAAGCAGAGTGCTTTTCCTAGAGGAGGAAGAGGCAGATGTGAGGGAGCTCCACTGCCAGAGCGTTTTGGACAGCCTTTAGTGACCAGCAGTCATTCTTGTGCTAATCTCTCCCTCTCGAGGAATGTTTCCAGGTACTCTTGAATTGTGCAGATTCATTTTATATTTTTTTCCCCCCTCTGCTCTCAGGCTGTTGCTTAATATCAGCTGGCAGGTGAGAGCTTTCAGGGCTGGGAGGCAGCAGGGATGAATATCCCAGCGGGAAAGGAGACAGATGTGTGATCACCACGTCAAGTTACGGAGAGCTGGGGAAGGAGGTGTCATTTATCAAACGCCATTAACTTTGCAAGTACTTTCTGCTCTCCAGATGAATCCGGACGTTTCCGCTGCATATTAGACAATGGATTGGGTCGGATGCATAACATAAAACATTTGGGAATATTTGAAAACATTATCTGACAGAAGCGCTTCCAAAAAACCCCAGATCCTAAGAGCACTTCTATGAGCCATTCTTCATTAAAACAAATAACATTTGCCTCTGTTCAGAGCCAGAGAGGACAGAACACTTTAATTTCTCTTTGCTGCTGGGGATTGCCTACTTTTCCCTGCTTGCGTCTGTGCTGTAAAATTATGCCTTTTCTTTCAAAATCAGCACTGTTACAGTAGGTTATCCAAAGAGTAATTGGCAAACTTTCCCTGCTCAAAGCCAAACTGTCAGTAAAATACGAAAGGGCTGCTTTTTTAATATAATTTCCAGTTACTCTTTTATTAGGCATTTAAATTTTAGCATTAAGCTTTTCTTTGTTGTCTTTTATTATCACAAATGTTACAGATCGTCATCTTTGAATAGAAGAGTAGATATAAAACCTTAAGCCTAAGAAACACTATGGGGATATTGGCTAAGTCGCAGTAATGGCATACCATACACTCTCTGGAGTTTGCAGATTAAAATATTAATGTGTATCTGCAATTTTTATTTTAAAAAACGATCGTGGGGGCAGATTTGCTACATCCCATTTACACAAATGCCTGTGGCAGTGATTGGATGCGGTTAAATGTCCCTGCTGGGAACATCAGCATCAAGAAGTTACTTTATATTCAGTTATGAAGCGTGGCTTTTCCTAATTTCAGTGTTTGATGGCACTGACTGAAATAGATGCGTTATGTAATGCTGAAATAAGGGAGAAAGTTGAAGCAGAGTTGAGAATCCTGCCGCCCCCACAACGTAGGTGTCTACGAGTCTGGGGTTGCATCTGAATCAGATGATCAGAGCCTCAACTTTTCCAAAATGTCAGAAGTCCCAGTACCAAAATTAAATGCAGACACATAAAAAGGAGTAAGCTGAACATATGGGGGAGATGTGCCCTTGGAAACTCCTTCAGCTTCTGCCCAATTTTGAGCTGGAAGAGGATCTGTAAAGGTATTTTGGTGGTGAAGGGAAGAGGTGCTTGGACGAGTCCCAGTGGGCACTGTGGGCAGGTACATGCTTTTGTAAAGTCACCAAAGGTCTGTACCAAATGTTTGTTATTTCTTTTATAAATTAGAAACAATGTTCTGTATATGAAGTCTGTACATGACCTGTCATCTGAACTTCAGTGCATGAACCCACCTGAATTTAGAAGAACAGTAGCAAAAAGTGCTAGATAGAAGTACGTGATGCAAAGGTGAGCCTACAAAGCATTGATTTGTTTTGCTGCTTGGCTCTTGCCTGGGGTTTTGTTTGGTTTTCTCCAGGTTGCTCTTTTTCTGTGTCTTAATTGATATCCCACTCATGGAAACACACGTACACAGAATGAAGATGTTTTACCAACAAGATGAATTAATTACCGAGGCAGGCAATTAATAGCACTGAACAGTGTTCTTGAAGTCAGGCACACAGTGCAGGAGGTGGTGTCTGTGTGGGACTGGACTGAAGCGCCGTGTCCCGAGCGAGACACACAAGTGCAAAGCCTGTATCCAGGTGGCCAGGCATTTCCAGAGCTCAGGGGGACATGGCTGGGAGGGAGATGTGCGAGAGCAAACTCATGAAGACAGAGCCATCTTGGGAAGAGAAAAAATCTGCTCGTGGCTTCAGTCACAATTCTCTTCATCAAGGTACAAATTCTGTCCAGTATTGCTGTGGCTGCCTGGCTGGTGAAGTGGGGCAAGCCCCTGCCTTGGAGCCATTCCCACTGTTCCTTTGGAAGTAGTGGCTGCCTCCTCCTGTTGCCTCAATGTCTAATCCCGTACATTTTGTTAAGCCACACTTGGAGTCCGTCTTAATCCTTTCTCTGGGCTTGGGTTGCACAGCTGGCAGTCCGTGCTCCAGGATCTCATTCCTCGGTTCACTTTAGCACCAGGCCTAAATTAGGCTCACGTTTTAGTGCCGCTCCTGGTAGAGGAGGTCTGCACTGTGTCCTCAGCTCGTTTCAAAGGTGCTAATTGCTGTGTGCATCCCGTGGTGTTCAAGAGGTGGTGCAGGGGGTGAGCGCTGCTCCTGCAACGTGGCTAAATTGTCCTCCCACTGGAATCTTCAGGTGTTGCTGTTTAACTCCAAGCAGTTCCTCCTGAGAGTGATTTCCAGCCAGCGCTGTGATTGTATTCGACCACAAACTTCAGGATTGCTTTATATTAATGCTTTTCATATGACTAAATATTGAAAGACACTTTGCACGTCTCTCTGAGTTGTCATGGATCAGAATCACACCTCCTGAATATAATCTCATATACCAGAACAAATGAAAGTAGAGCAAACAATTTAAAATAATTTAAGTGTACAGAAAGTTCATTAGGAGTAAAAGCTCATTTTTAGTGTTACAAAACAATCCACTGTCATTATTGTATTGTTGTTTATACATACTTGTGAACCTCCATCAAATATTTATATTGGCATAATTTGGAGCTGACATTCAGAAGTCTTCACTGATTTACAGTGATGAACCCAGGTAAATTAGTCTAATCTAGTTGTTTGAAAATTCATTTCTGTAATTAAGTATCACTTTCACTCAGGATTTTGCTTCAAACTGCAGTTTGGATTCCAGCCTCCTTTTGCTGTCTAATCCCTGTGCTAGGAAAAGTGGGGAGGGTGCTGTTGCCATGTTCATGTCCAGCAGCAACTGTTTATAGTTACACTGTAATTTTAATTTCTCTGAGAAGCTCTGGGTGTGTCTACAAGCCCTGCAGATATGTTTTACGGGATGGAATAAAGCATTTTCCTCTGAGTGCCACCTGGTAGATGCACAGCACCCTCCACAGCCTGCCTGCCAGCTTGGAATGGTGGCAGTTTGTACAGAAAGCCACATTATTATGCTTTTAAATAGTTATATCTGTAGCTCTATTTCAAGTAAGACTGAGGTTTTGAGAAGGGAGTGGAAGGAGATTTGATAGATCGGATGTTTGCTCCTTTGAGCAACTCCTGGATGCACTCAAAAAGCCAAAGCCTTTCTGTAGCCAGATCTCACCTGTGGGACTCAGGAGGAGGTCAGGGCGCTCCAGAGGAGACCAGCAGTGCACCATCTTCACATCCTGCTTTTTGCTGACCAGAAACCAACGGGTATGTGTGGGAAGGTGCTCTGTGATGTTGGGAAGTCATGGGTGTGTGTCCTGTGGTGTGGGGACAGCCTGGGTGCCCTCCCAGCTCCTCTGGGTGCCCTCCACAGCTGCCCAGGCACCCAAGGTGTGAAGGGCCGTGGGTCCCAGAGCTCCAGGATGGTTTTTTCTGAACTCAGCGTCGCTCCAGAGGGGTCTGTCAGCAAGAGCTGCTGTGGACATAGTGCTGGAGCTGCTGCCTTGGCACTGTCCTGATTTTAGAGACTCTGAAATGCCGTGGTTTGTTGATGTGCCTGTTAGTTGTGAAACACATCCCTCTGGTTTATCAGTTCCCTCGGGGATCTCTGCTGCTTGTCGTCCCTGCTCCCATTTCTCTTCCAATATTAATTAATCTTTGTCAAGTGAAGCCACAAATTACTTGTCAGATCAATGACTGGATTTCTCCTGCTCTCCCTCGGGCTTTCAGTAAGAAAGGGCTTCACTTATGCTGGGTGGATTACCAGAGTGGATTAAGACTATTTGTGAGTTCTGCCACCATGAGTAAGAAAACCCTGCCCTGACAGCTGCAGCTCAGGACACACTTTGTATCGAGCTACATGTCGTGAAATGAGCTGCTAAAAGAGACCCTTCGTGAGGTAAACAAGAGTGTAAAAGGCACCTGAGGTTCCAAGTGCTGACCTGGACACTGTGGGTGTGTAGGATTCCAGAGGCAGGGAAGGTATGAAATGGGCTATAAATAGTTGTTTGTGGAGGTTGGGAGCACGCCTTTCAGTCAGCTATTCCAGAGCTGCTGCCGGAGGTGGCTTGTGCCGTCAGCTTTGGAGGTGGTTTGGGGTGTCTCGGAGCAGGGTATTGCAGTAGCAGAATCCCTGTACTGCACAAGCTGCCTCATTTCTCTTATTTTCTTCTTTGTTTCTCTCATCTTCCTCATTTCCCTCCGTGTGTTTACAGAAGTGCATATTCCCTTCCTTTGTTGGATTGTAATCCCTTCTCACAGAGTCCAGTGAAGGAATAAAAGATGCCCAGTGCTGGTGTCAGGTGCTGAGAAGTGTCGTGATGGTTGTCAGTGCTTGGGAGAGAGAAACAGCTGTCAAGTGTGTACAGATGTGCCACTGACACAGTCCTGAAGGACTGGGGCCAGGCCATGAAAAGCCACGCATTTGCTTCTTTCACAGAGGGAGAATGTGAGTAAGATGAGGGTCATAATTTAAACATCGCTGAACAAAGATCACGTTACTGCTGTGTACTCTTTTAGTAATTTGTAATCAGTTGCATATATTAAGGCTTTGTCAGGCTTGGGAAGTAGGTGCTCAGGGTATTCAGTTTATTAAATTGGAGCTTATTGAACTTCCTTTGAATTGCTTTGGTGATGTGATGTCACTGTTGTGCTTATCATGTGCAGCTGGCTGGGTACAGGAGTCCTGTGTGCAGCAGGGAATAAACACATCACTGTGGTTTGGGGGTGTTGTGAATACCTAGAGAAACTCCAAGATACTGATACCAATCCTGCTTTTTGGTTTCCCCAACCTAGACTTGAAAGTCTGGATTAATTTAGGCCTGGAAACATAACTACATTCTAAGTATTTTGCTTGCAAAAGCCAAGCCCCAGCCCTGGATACCAGTTGACGTATCTTTGTCTTTTGGCAGCATCTCAGGGAGCAATTAGGTGAGCCTGAGGTTGCAGGCAGAATTAGAGTCAAGTCATGGTTGCTGAGCCTTGCTGCTACCTTACTGACATTTCTAAACCCCAAAAAGGCCAATTTTGCTGGTCTTGCAGTAGACAGGAGAGTATTCAGGATGGCTGCAGCAATGGATCGATCTCTTGAGCCTTCTTGCTCCTGGTTGCCTCAATGGAAACAGAAAGTTGTCCAAAACTACCAGTTTGAGATTGAAACCTGAAACTTGCACTGGTACACAGTCCAGTCTGGAATTGGCCTGCTGTCTAAACATTCATCATCAGGAAGAGCCAAAGCACATTGAGTTAGAGCTTAAGTAAGGGTGGAGACACGAATGGGGATGTGCAGAGGGACATCCAGGGACTCCAACCCAGCAACTTGGCTTTTTTTGTGTTGTTTTTAGCCCCCCACAGGAGGGTAACTTGGTTTACTTGTGTTACTTTAAGGGTTTTGGAAAACTGAAAGCTTTGTTGCTGTTGTTTACTTCAATCATTGCAGCGTAAGTTTGTAGTCCCTGGGGGAGAATTTCTGTGCAATCTCTCTGTATTTATTACTAAAAAGAAAGATTCTTAAGTTACAGGTTATTAATTCTGTCTTAGGCACTCTCTGCAGGATGGAACTGGAATCTGGCAAAGTCTTGTCTTTGAACTGTAATAAATGTATTTCTGCTAGATTTTATTACCCTTACTCTGTAATTAAAAAAGTAATGACAACGAGATCTGACAGTGAGGTTGGTTCAGGTAATTCACCTTTCTGACACACACCATAGAGGTGGCTGGTTTTGGCTGGGTTTGAATTTCCCTACAGGTATTTGTAGGATTCTTCCTACTCTTTCCTGGGTCTAGCTAGATGTTTGTTTTTAAGGGCTCAAGGACAAACTCATTAGAGTCCTCACTGAGCAAGTGTTTTAGGTGGCTTTGGGAGCCTGGGGATGGCTGGAGCATCAGCAGCCTGGACAGAGCTGTGACAGCAGGATCAGGCCCACTGCAGGAAAAGTATTTACCAATTAAACCCTTTATGTATAGGAACAAACTCTGCTTTGCTTTGCAGGGTTTCTCTTCACCACCACGATGAAAAGCTGCTGAGGAACTGCCCTCAGCTTGGGTTGTAGAGCTGTCTGTATCCTGGCATGTGGCTTGTGTATGGATCAGCTTCTCATCCTGGTGCTGAATGTCCCTGGGAGCACTCAGGGGGTGTAGGCAGATTCCTGCTCTGCTCCTTAATTCACAGGGCACACTGCAGCTCCCATTACACCTTTGGAGTCCTGCTTGAACTGCCTGCCCCATCCTGTCCATCTCTGGAATTAGCTCCTTAAAAAAGTGTTAAAACCAAAAATCCCTACTCTGTGTGCTGAGGCACAACTGTCATACTGGTGTTCAGAAATAGCATTCTAATGTTTTCATTGCTCTAAGGTACTTACTTGTGACCACTGGACAGCTTTATTGCCTCCTGTGAGCTTTGTTTCTGAGGGAGGATAGTTTTATTTGTTAATGGATACTGTTGATTTTGGGGAAGAACCTCCCTTGGATATTGTCCCAATAAAAGAAGACAATCCCTTGAAAAACCACAAGGGTCTTAACACTTGACCTTTAAGATTAGGTGGCTGTGGGCACATCCTTCCCACACTGAGGGGCACAGGAGTCTCCTGGACTTGACCCACTGGGCAGTGCCATGCCAGGAAGATTTCAGCTCCCATCTGGAAGCATTGAGGGCTCTGAGGAGCTTGTGAGTGTGAGATTGCCCAGGCTATTCACTTTTTGTGCCTTTCTCATCTCAGCTTTGGATGTGGAGCCACTAAAGGCACAGATAACACTTTTTTGGCAGTTCCAGATTCTTCCTGTGTTCCAGTGTGGGTCTCCATCAGGCTGTGGCATCTCCACAATGAACTGACAGCTGAAGTGCATTGGAAAAAGGTGAGCTGTAAAGTGATCCAAGACCAGGGATTAGTCAGGTCGTGAACAGGTCATGTTTGATGTTCCTCTGCATTAGTTGTCATTTCATTCACTTAAACCCTCTACAGCCAACCAGGTTGTGTCTCTTGGCACAGCTCCAGCAGCTTCCCCTGAAGGGCCTGTCTTTTCATGCTGACCAAGAGAGGATTTAGACAATGAGCTTGGACAAAATGCCAAACTTTTGGTTTTGGGCACGTTTGGTGAGTCGAAGCCCCGCTGTGGATATTTGTGATGGTTTCTGGAGAAACCTGGCTCGTGCCTGGTACTGGTTACTGAGAAAACTGAGCCTGGGAAGGTTCTTAAAGTCCCTTTAGGCCTCTATAGTTTGTAAGCACAGGAGAGGGGTCTCTTCATGCGCTTGTGGTGCAACAGCACCGGGTGCAAGTTGCAGTGAAAATACCTGTCTGCTGGCTGTGTTACCTGGTATATACAAGTGTCTGTATTTAATCCAAGTGTCATTGTCTCTCTGGAGTTGCAAACGTTGAGGTTGGGAAGGAATTTGCTGTAGAAATGTAAGAGTAAAATGAGGTATGTCTTTTCCATCTGGCCTTTTACCTCTGCTAGTGTTACACCGAAAGGAGGGGCCGTTTTACCTGCTGAGAAAGCATCTTTATTGGGGGTCATTCTCTGTGTATTGGTGCTGTTTACAATATACCTCTTCAGAGCGTGTTTAGAAGTTAAATGAATTAATTTAGTGCAGTCAGCTCCTGTAATTGCAAGGGAGCAGCCCCAGTGTGGCTGCTTGTCATACCTGCGGATCAAGACACTGAGAAATTACCTCACACACCTTTTCTCTGATAGCTTTAATTAGCTCAGATTTTATATCCTGGGCTGAGCTCGCCGGGCTCCCAATTAGTAAACCCAGCAGAATGAAAAAACAGCTTGGCAATGTGATGAAGCAGAAAGTTTGGAGCCCTGAGCCTCACGTATCGTGGGAACATCTTGCTACTGCTGAATCCAGGGACAAAGCCTGGGCTATAAAAATCCTCATGAGGCAATTTCTGCAGTCATTTAAAATGCCAGTGTGTTTGATTTTGTTCTACAGCGGGTACCATTTAAGTGAGACGAGCGTGCGGTTACCAAAATATGAGTTCAGTTATAAATACAAGTGGGTTTGTGAACTTGGGAAAAGTAGGAACGAAATAAACCCCAGCGAGAATTAGAGGTGGTGTCGTTGATCTGCACTGCCACGAATGTCACATAGAAATCAAGATAGTTTCTTAAAAGTGGGTTATTGGGAGGATATTTGGGAAGCAGAAGAGTTGTTTTGCATCCCATGATCATCCAGGGACAGAGCCAGTGTGTAGAGTTGCAGGTTATCTCTGGGATTCCTGAAAGGATTGGACATGGGTTAGACCAGAATACTTCACAGACTGAGAATCTGCCTGATGTGTTCAGCTTGATTTAATAGGAAAGGACTGAAATGATTAGCAAGAAAGGAAAATAACTGTAGGCTAATTGTGAATCTGATTTTACTTTTAACACCGAAGCCTCTTGTCTAGATCAGTGTCAGGTTATTTCAGGGGCTGCTGTGATTCAAAAGAGATGAGATTCTTTGATCAGAGATGTCCTTGTCATTTCAAATGTGATTAATATAATCATGGATTAGATGCCACCCTGCAGTAAGAGCATGGCATGACTTTTTAAAATAAACAAAGCCACCAGAGACATTCTGAATTAAAACCTTGCACCCAGATACTGCATATTACATTCATTTTCACTCAGATCAGAAACTTTCAGATAGTTGGTTGAAAAAAAACCCAACAGAATAATGTGGTCTAGTTTTTCCAGTCCCCAGGAAAGTCCTACCAGCCATGAGCTGTGGGTTCCCCCATGGGGAAGGCAGCCCTCTGGGGGGACAGAGCTGCCCCAGCTGGGTGTGCTGGGGGACGGAGGATGGCACAGTTACCCCGGGGGAAAAGGGCTGGAAGGAAAGGAGCACTCTTGCAAGTCCAGCTTTGATCAGGCATTAGTTTTCCATGCTGGTAATCTCACCGCTGCAGGATGCTAAGAAAAGTGATGTCCCAACCCATGAGCTACTGAAACTTTAAAAACATGTCATTTCTTTCAGGAAATCGAGTTTCTTTTTGAATTTTATTGTTGTTTTGTTGGGTGTTTTTTGTTTGTTTTGTTGTTGTTGTGGCTTTTCTGATGGTGAGGAGGTTATAAGCTGGAAGCTGAGGCAAAATCTTAGTTTGGGACATTTGTGACTCCATAGATCAAAAAGGTGATGGCTTTGGTGGTGAATTTTCAGGGTTGTTGGTCAGAGGCTGCTGAGTAGACAACTGTCTGTGAATGCATAGCCAGGAGAAGCCTTTTGGAAGCAGAAATAATGGCGATTTAAATAGTCACAGGGAATCCATAGAATTAGCAGTGCCAACAAAGCCAGCGAGGCGGTGACCGCAGTGTGAGGGTTTGGGGTGCTCTCCAGGCTTTGGGCGGGAAACACGCGTGGTTTCTGCATTGCTTCAGAAAACAGTGACGAGGGTCATCTTTGCTAAGGTTTGCAGAAGAGAAAAAGCCCAGCCAACAACAGACCAAAAGAACACAGTCTGATTTCCACAGGCTTTTGGGGGCATAACATATTTCTATTTTCTAGCAGAAGTGAGACTTTAAATNCCCCCCAATTTGTCTTTCGCCTCAGGAGCAATAGCAGGACAGACTTTTAGCATTTAAACATTAGCAATCAACTGTGAGGGCATCCTGCCAAGGGGAAGGGAAAAAAAACCCCTTTCACCACTCAGCAGCTTTGAATGTATTCTTACAGTTTGATCTGAGGCTAAGTCAGCCTGTTAACACGGGAACAATGTTGTGTAAAAGAATAGCCTGTGCCGTGCCAGATGCTGATGAGAAGGTAATCAGCTTTTTGTGTGGACACATTCATGGCTAAAAATACGAGCCTGGAGTACAATGGAGGTGTAATTGCTCTGCCGGGGAAGAAACCCTGAAAACTGCACCTTTATAATTTGGTGCTAGGCCAGGTATTTTGAGGGACATACGGTTTACTGAATGAAAAATGTTCGATTCTTGTCCTTATGTTTTGGGTTGTCTAATGAGGAATTCCACTGCTTAATTTTAACGCTGTTTCTCACACTGGAGTGACCTTTGAGAGACTAAATTTCTATGATTTAATATCTATTTGCTGTCACACATATAGAAAATGTGGCATTTCTGTAAGATGTGAAAAGCAACAGCAAAACAGACAGATTTTTGGGATGGATCCCCAAATATGTCTGTGCAGAATCTGAACAGCAAATATCATTGCAGTAAAATTGCTGCCAAAAAAAACAATTTAAAAAAATAATTAAAAAAGATATCTGTGTTCTCCTCAAAGGATTTTTTGCCTGACTCTTTCCTGTTTGGTGTTCATCTCGTGTTCAGTGTTCTCAGTAAGCAGGGACAGAATTGTACAGGGATGTGCATCTTTGTGATCTGCAAACTGATCCTACTAAATCAAGAGACAGTTTGTGCCTCCGAGTTCCTCATCTAAGGTCATTAAATGTTTGGGCACTTCAGTTCTTTTCCATTCACTTCCCTGAAAGTAAGTGCTATAATTTTAGCTGTCCAGCAGTTAAATATTGAGCCTGGCATAATTGTCCGGGCTCCTTCAATAACAGCAATAACAATAATCATGTATCTTCTGGATTTTAAATAGCTGTTTGTATTGAAAGTGAGGTGACTCATGGCTTTTGACTACTTGGGGTTGACAGTGTTGTGGATATAGAACTACAGTATTAAACTAAGTATACTAATATTAAACAAAGGCTGAGGTGCAGTAACATGGATAAATAATAGCAAATGACATTCTAACAACTTGATGTACTTTAAAATTCATATTCTCCTTTTAGGACTCCAGTAAATACACTAATTTAATCTGATAGTGACTGGGAGCACTGAGCTGCTGAACCCTTCTTGATTCCTCCTAATAGCTGTACACGTAACTCCTCTGGCTTGTGCTTTTATGTGTTTCTGTTTCACAGGGCTGAACAAACACTGCCTTGTTTTATCAAAAACAATTACAAGCCCATTAACAGCAAATAAAAGCCAAGCTATTATACCCAAACAGTCAGCATAAAGGAAAACTGGAGCATATGCAGGCTGATTAAATGGTGTATATTTAATTTTCCTTTCAACCAAAGAAACTCAAGGGTGTCAGCTGCTGAAATTCACAGAAGACAGGATATAGTGAGAGCCACAGTGATCCAGGGAAATTAAGGCTCTTAAAAGAAATTTGAAAGAACAACAACTGAAATACAGCACTGAATAGGAAATTCTTGAGAGGGGAGGTAAAAGATGTCTAGAAATCCCACCCTGAAAGCTTTATAAATTGCTAATACTTCTGTCTGTGATGTCATGGATGGTGGCATTATTTAAGATGCTGTCATTTACTCTCATAAAATCATTTTAAAATTCATACATTTTGGCAAATGGGACTCATATAAATACTTATATAGAGAGTAAGCTTGTTGAATGAGAGGTCACAGCCTATGGCAAGATGGTGATATAGGAAGAATAAAGAGCAGGACAGGTCTGGAGAGACTGGGGAAGGCACGTCTGGGTCTCAGGTTTATCTCAGTCAGGTCCAAAGTCTTTTAGTAATCATAGTGGAAAAATGTCTTAGCTGGAAGAACTGTCTCAGGCACGTGAGCCATCACCCCCATCCCCTTTTCTGCTGCTTTCTCCCAGATAGCACAGGGCTTAAGAGAAAACCTTTCTCTTAGGAAATACTTCATTCTCTGGGTCTGAACACACGGAGAGGCTTCTTGCTACTTTCAAATCTGAATATTTAAAATAAGGCTTGGAAAGGGAAAAGCAAGTGACATTGTCTTATAAATATCAAAGCCACTTACTCGTTTCATCTACTGCCTGAAAAACAGTTTTCTTGCTATTTTGTACCTGAGCAATACAATTCTTCAAAGATTTTAAGGTCTTGTTTTCAGCTCCTTTTGAATCAGAGCTCTTACAAAAATCTATACCCTTCTCTAAATAGCATTTCTTTATTCACAAGCCCATGATAAAATGTCACACCTTTTTTGCAAAAGAAGTATGTCAGAAACAGGCCCACTAAAGCAAGAAATAAAAGGAGCTGGTTTTCTTCAGGTGAAAGTCTGTAATGTAAAGAGTTCTTGAGTAACTTTAACTGAAGTCCCTGAAAATCCAAAATAAAGCTAAAATGAAGTTTCTTGTGCATCTGCAATACACTGATTTTAACGAGACTGCTGCGGTGCTGCCTGGGCATCTGCTTCTGTGTTCTGCTGAACCGGGCATGCCAGGCAAAGCTGGGGGTGTGCACAGCTCCCACCACCCGTGGCAGCTACCCTGAAATTTAGGGATAAGCTGCATAAACTCATCACATGTATCTCTCTCCTTGGTCTGGGCTCACTCTCCCCTTCTGCAAAGCTCCCACTAAAGATCACGAGAGAGATTTAGCTCTGCTGAAGCGAGAGCTGGAAGGGGCAGTCGTTTTCCTCCTTCACGGCTTGGTTCCGTATCCCTAATTACTCTGGTGTCGGTGGGAAGCCACACCCCATGACTATTATATTCCAAGAACATCACATTAAAGCAGCCCAATCCTACCTCACTCTTCCTCTGTTCTCCAGCATCTGCTCTTCTTTGTTGTCTTGTGTGTGGGGGACTTACTCATGCAGCCTTTCATGTTCCACTCAGTGGGATTGTTCACAAAGCCAGTTGTTAATCCAGCCTGTTCCCCAGGGCACAGCTTCCTTTCTGAAACAGTGCCAGCACAGTTCAACCCAAATGCTCCTTTATTCTCCAAGTCCTGAAGCCCTGGACACAGTTTCCCCCTTCCCTGGGTGGGATGGCACCATATTGGCATGGAGAACACCTGGATGTCACTAGGGCTGGTGTCCCAAAGCCGTGGCTGTTCTGCAGCTCACCTGGGCACCCCCCAGTACATTGCCAGCAGCTGCAAGGTGAAAATGAAGAGCAAATCCTTGCTTTGAAAGCAGACTGAGCATGTAGGAACAGGGAGAGCTGTGGTGGGTTCCAGCACCTCCTCTGTCTTCATGGCTCAGGAGTTTGGAGGTCAGGGTGAAGCCCAGGCTGTCCTTTAGTGAGTGCTGAACGTTCATTGCTGCTTGAGCCACCCAGTGTCAAATATTTGTGGCATTTGTGCCAATCACAGAATCACCATATTCTGTGCTTTGAGGTGCTTTTTGAACAAAGCTTAATTTTGCTGAATTATCTGGTAAATATTTTATCCCACTCTAGTCTAGACAACAAGATGAAGCAGAAGAAGGTAGAATATGGTTTGCAGCACGGGCTGCTCACTCTGCAGGCAGTCAGCCCATCTCCAGGCTGTGTTTCTGTGTTACACTCAGTCTTCTTGCATAGTGCTTCCACTAATGGCATTGATACAGTATTTGGAAGATTTTTTAATCAGTCTTCGTAGAAACCTACCTAGGAAAGTCCTTGCCATTTAGTTTCCCTTTTTTTCCCTTTTTTTTTTTTTTTTTTTTTTGATGTGTATGTGGCCATGCTGTTTTTAAAGGCAAAAGACAATTTTCCTGACAGTTGATCTAATAAAATATGCTCTTGGTCAGGTATTTGCTCCACTGCTGCTAACACTTGACCTGAGGGGAAACAGAACGTTGAGCTGCTCTGAGCTTGAAAAAAATAGGAACTTGTTTTTTGGTAGACACTTGTTTTCCTTTGGAACAGTAAGGGAACTTCATTGTCTGGGAAGGGTCTCGGAGGAGGCCTCGGGAGAAGCAGCAGAAAGCTCATGTTGTGTCTAAGGAGGTCTTTTTCTTTTCCTTGTTTTTTAAGGTGTGAGATTTCAGCTTTTTCCTCATGACAAAGTTAGCTGAGATCCATCCAGGTCATTAGTTTCCCTTCCTGGCTCACTCAGGCAGTGGGCATCCTTCTCCAAGGGCTTGTTCATCCCAAAGGCAGATGAGTTTGTTGTGCTCCTTAGAGCTGCCGTGACAGGTCTGTTTCTGGGTAGGTAACACCCTCCTGAGCCCCAAAGGTGCTGTCTCAAAGGGCATTCACACCTGGGCAGTAGCCTGCTTTAAAAAACAGATTAGAAACGTGATAAGGCAGAATTAAATTCCTTCTGGGAGTTCTGCCCAGGAGGTTGCTCAAGCACACTTGCATTCCCTGTTTGTTTGATCAGCACACATGAGTTTTTAAGGGAAAAAGGGGTAAGGCTGTACCTTTTTTTCCTGCCCAAACAGTACATTTCCCAGTGTTACATTTATCCCTTCCTCCAGTAGCTTAGTTCTGAGATGGGATTAAAAAGCAAATCAAAACAAACATTTAAAAATGTCCTGGGAATTTCCTCCCTGTTGCTTGTGCTTGCAGGGTGAGTTGCCACTCTCAGCCACAGAAAGGGGCAAATGCTGCCAGCACCACTTTACTGTGTGTAAAGATTAAAAAGCAGATCGTGGTACCAATATAAATTGTGTCACATAAATATAAAGATGTATGTGTCTTATTGTATATTTATGCACATACGGTACAACCTTCTCATAGGGTTCTGGATTACCAAAGATGTGAATTTAAATCTTTTTTTTTTTTTT